>JAIFHC010000355.1:0-50000 GCA_021229015.1 Solen grandis | reverse complement strand
TAAAAAGAGACATTTAATATTATGGTGAAATGGAAAATATCTAGTCCACAGGTATGCGTGACATATACACAACTGGGAAAGGGTGGCGACAGCTGCTTGTATTGTGTTAACTTCTAAAATAGATATATATGTATATGTACTTCAAACATGTAAGTTGTTTACGTTTTGACTAATTAAATACGATTACTATATAACTACGGAGGTAATGAGAGTAACATTACATTTTTTATCATTATTATTACTTTTTTAAACAGTTTATCTATTATTAGAGGTCGTTGGTTCGATGCCTGAAATACCAAAGTCGTTAAAATGGCACCGGAGCTAAACTCCATACTGTAGTATGTTGCAACCGGGGATAAACCCGTAACCCCCCACTTTCAAGGCGACAATTCTAATCTCTTGCAACTGGAGACGTTCTTTTGACATTCTATAACGAAAGATTTAAAAAAAAAAAAAAAAAAAAAAAAAAGCGGTTGAAACTGATATATGCCACCAGGTGTTACAGTGTATCTACAAGTGAGCTGTAAATAATTTCAAGGTAAATATTTTGAGATATATTGCGCTTGAGATTTAAAACGTTCTACTTCGTGATCTTTTTGAAGGGTTGTCCTCCTTTAATTGTACATGTATGCATCTTCTTCAACCTTGAAATTATTGCAGCAATGTGTGTGAGAAAGGCAAATATGCTAAAAATGATTTGAACTTAATTTGCATAATTTCAATATATATGCCACGAATGAACAATTATATCTGTATACCCCAGGAAATGCGAATTAAAAATCATTTAGTACACTAAGCCAAGCTATCCTCGGATCCCAATGCTTGACTGGTTTCGTATAGCTCTGTGTTATATCGGTTTATTCTTGTATTATGACTTGCCTTCCGTACAGCCATTTCACTTTGTAAATGTTTTAATCAGTAATTAAGCACTCAATGCACGTCGTGAAGAGGATATTCAATACTGATTATCTGAAATATTTTCATTTGTGAAGGGAAACAACTGGACAGGTTGTGAGATTTCAAAACAATTATACATCACAGTTTGGTCGGAATCTATGTTGTACTATCCATGTCCAATTTACGAGATTCAACCTGATTAAAGAAAAGCAATTAATTTAATAACAAAACAAAAAAAAGTGGAGTCATTCACTGTTTGATATACAGTCGAACACAATTTCAAATCTCGTTCTGATAGTGCTGCTACACTGCAGTATCACGCCGTAGGCATGTGGCATGATACCACACCCAGTCACATTATCCTGACACCGGGCCAACCAGTCCTGCAACTACCCTTATATGCTGAGCGCCAAGCAAGGGGCTATAACATTACCATTTCTTACGACTTTGGTATGTCGCGGCCGAGGATCGAACCCACGACCTCCCGCGTCCAAGGCGGACGCACTAACCACTCGACCACCGGGGACGGTTTTTATGTTTTAATGAGATTAAGTCCAATCTGTATTAACGGTCAACCTGTGAACAAAGGCCAATGACTGGTTTCCAAGCATTGAATGTCTACCTGTTTCAAGTTCCCGGGAGTCACTTTTGATCCCAAGTTTTCACTGTATTCATGTCGACTTAATATATATAAATACTTTTGAACTTTTATAACAAAGAATTATTCGATATATGAGAAGGAGAATTAGTTCAATCTGTATTCGTATGTACCTGGTTAGCCTGCAAGCAACTTTAATTTTAAACCGGTTGTAACCTATACAGCAATATCAGCTTCCGAAATGCACGAATGCCGATTGTGTTTCATAGTAATGTAGGCCATTCACCAGACAACGTCTTCAGGTAAAATGATTATGTATGGAGACAGAAATTGGTTGAATGTGTCTGTATTGAATTCTGGATAAGCCACCGCTCAGTCGTTAACATGCAACGTCAACCATGGCCGCTGGGTGTTCTATATAGAAACTCATTTAATCGGATCAGCAGTTTTGCAGCATGTGACGCAAGTTTCTACGTCTTACGGTTTCAGGCTGTACGGTTTGAATTAGGACATGGCTGTATGCAACGAATGTGATAATTACATTAAAAAAGGGACAACTTGTCGTCTTGAGACGAAGTTTAAAGTCAGGTAAAATGATGTTAGTGCTTTTAAATCCATTAGATAGGATACCATGAAGTGGGTGGGTGCTCTAACAGCAACGAAAGCGCGGTTTCGGTGAAATACAATACAGAAAAAAATAATGATGTAGATCCTAGAGATGGCCAGGGGAAGATTAGCATTGCAGCAGACGACAGCCTTACCATTGGCTTCAGTTGTCATAAAACTACTGAAGGATTCAACCATCGTACAGCTTCCTATGGACTCAAACTTCGTCATTGAAGCAATAGACGCAACTAACGAACGGTTTCCTAAACACGCAATAATCGCACAGATTTTAATAGACACAATCGTCGTACATATTTTAATAGACGCAATCACCGTACAGATTCCTATGGAATCAACATTTGTACATTCTTCTATACATGTAACAATCGTACAAATTCCTTCAACATGTTTTCAGCTTTGCTGCCCTAAACCAGATTTGGGACAAATAATGAACTATATATATATATTCATAGATATATTTTAGCGTATTTGTTTTATTATACACGTCACTTTCATATTGCAAATATGATTGTTTATATACTTTCCCTGCCTAGTGTACGTATATATGACTGGATACGCGCCTTACATCAATATAAAACAAATTAATGTTTATTTGAAAACGAATACAAAATATAATGAAGTTTATAGGGATTCAATAATATATGGGATTTATTTTACTTTAACTACCGATAGGTCTACTCGATATTTTTTTCAGACACAAATTTTCTTTCATTTCATGATTATGTATTGCAGACGTGATGGTACACATATTCGGTCAGACATAAGAATATGAAAAAAATGCACATTTATAATTTTTCAGGTCAGGTAAAATGATGTTTACCTTGCATGGCTCTCAAAGGATTATTTCCCTTGTCAGAGTAACATGACATATTGTGTCATATTTGGTATATTGTTACCTGTCTATGGCCTACCCTATCTGTCTAATATAGAATGAGTTGTACAATGAAATTTGTATGTAACAAGACACAATATTTTTACGTTACATTCGAGTTGAATCTTGATTCCAAATAACTGAAATACTGTTGGTGGGAAGAAAAATGCAGGTACCCAAACAAATCGATCAGACAACGCACGAATGTACGCGCCAGATCTAATGACCTGTCTCGTAAGTTTATACGTACTTGTTCAAAAATACCGGTTCTGGTTTCAGATTATTGAAAGAGTCCATTATTTTCTTGCGGCTTTTGATCTACACAGGAAAACAACGTTTAAATTTAAACATAGAAAGGAAACTGTGTAATACAACATACCTATACACTGTATATACTAAACATACGGTACCCGACTCAGGTGTATTTATTACCAACAATGTATTGCCTCGGCGGTTACAATATGGTGCAATCAATTGTGTTTTATTTCATAAGAGCTGTCGTATTTTTTCTTTCTTGATATAAGAAACCTTTATTGTGTTTGGAAGAATTTCTTCTTTACGGAAACATAGAGAGGACATATACGGATATTGTTGTATGAATTGAATAAAAAAAATCAAATGTTTTTCTGAAACTATGAAATTCACTTATTAAATAAAGCATATACGAGTATGTGTCATGTATGCATCACTGAGCTATATCTGTTATTTGTAAAATAATTGACTTACATTCCACTATGTTTTTTGTTTTTTTGTGTTTTTTTTTGCGTCGAAAACACATTGGTAAAATCCAATTCATTTTTTCGTGATGAACGTAATTCTACCAGATGATGTTGAATTTGGAAAATATCGTTGTGGGAACGCACCTTGGGATCTAACGCACTATGGGGGTCTGACCCTAAATTGCGTTCTCACAAAGTATTTACGTTCAAATGTGTTGTCATTGACTTACAAACACAGTTTCACGTCTAATCATGATTAACTTCCGAACAGATCGACTGCTGTCACTATATATCAATAACATTTATCACAACATGTATCACAAACAAGTTCAAAATTCAATACGCAAGACTGTACAATAAATA
Source organism: Solen grandis (assembly GCA_021229015.1). NCBI lineage: Eukaryota > Metazoa > Mollusca > Bivalvia > Adapedonta > Solenidae > Solen > Solen grandis. The sequence continues at coordinate 45,925 of JAIFHC010000355.1, read as the reverse complement.
ATGTACTTGTGTTAGATGATATGGTAATTTTACCATTTCGCCATAACACGTCGCGTCTCTCTTGTAACTTGAGGTGGCACTAGGCTTCCGTACCAAGACTCTACAAAGTATTGTCAAACGGGGTGATCCAGGAGCGTGAGACGAACTACAGCGGGTAGAGCATCAGCTTTGTTCGTCACAGTGTTGGTTGACAGGGTGACTGGCCACGATAGCGAGGTATAAGTGTGTTAACGCGAGACTTAGTGAGGTTTTTGATGTGGTCTCACTAGATACTTTTCGCGGAGAGTCGATAGTTCGTATGTGTCACTGAAAACATATCTATGATTAAATCTATGACATAAATTGTAAAGGGGGATTGCCTATAGCAGTGTTACAGTTCTGGTAAGTGCCTTTTTTCCATATACGCTAGAGTATTTCATTTAGGGGGATATTGTAAGGCGCAAAATTGTAAAATATTCTGTTTTATCTACTGCTGCTGCACGTGCAAGTGTGGCAACAAAATTTTATTACGTTACACTTTGTATGTACAACTGTATGCAAATACAATTCTGAACTAGGAATATTATAAAACAATACAATACATGTTGAATAATTCATAAATAAAGCATTCTTTTACAACGCTTTTCGTTTATTTAGTAGGTAAAAATATGCTATTTTCCTATGTTTTCCCAACAGAAACATTCTCATTTGATAATTTTTATAGAAAATTGAGATCAGACTAGACTTCTTCATTTCATACTAAAAATAATTATCTTAATTATTTATCCCTAAATTAAAGGCAGGCATTTATAAATCAATACCACTTTTTTTTCTCAGAGTTTATTTGCTTTGTTTCTTTACGTCAATTCGAAAACATTCGAGAGCGGTAATAGTCCTTGTAAGAATCACTCAGCCTCTCAACGCTGGTGGCTCGAATCTTAATCTAATGAATTATAATTTTCATTGGAGATACCTTTCCAGCTGGTTTGAGGTGGGTCGATAAATCTACCGGATGTAAAATAACATCAAGAAACCAGGCTATTAAAAATTTAAAATACTTGTCAAATTTAAAGTATTATCAATTTCGTCGTGAAAGCAACCACAAAATGAAACCAAAGATCATATTGTACAATTATACATTAAAAGGGGATACAGTTGAACGTGTATTACCGGCCGCCTGTATTAAGCGGTCAATCTGTACTTAGCGGCAAGTTTTGATATTACCAAACTAAACCATTTTTTATATGTTTAACCTTCATTTAGCGGTCATCTCTGTTAAGCGGTCACTCTTTCTTGTCCCATTGAATGAACGCTTAAGACAGGCTTGACTGTACATCTCTTTTTACATCTCTTTTTTCACCGCCGTAGGTTCGAATCTCGATAGGGTATCTCGGATTTTTCATGTGAGGAAACCTTCCAGCTGGTTTGACTATGGTCGATGGTTTTACCTGGCCGCCTCTGTATACCCATGGTCCTCCACCATCTGTAATTAAGGTATTCCATCCATCATTAAATTATAATCATGGTCCTATAAATGCTTAAAAATACGTCAGTGCAGACGCAATCATCCATTTACAATATAAAGCTATAGGCTCTTTTGCTCAAAGTCTTTAGAGGCTTGAATTTACTATAAAATTCCCAAGACCACTTAATGGACTATGATCACAATCTAATAACGGATGGCTTACCTTAACTGGGCGTCGCTGTATGACAGAAACACTGTCGCAGCGACGGTACAACCAATCACAAAACAAACAACAAAAACATTATATGTGGAAATATCTTTATTCATTTCTTTTACGTGATATATTGTCGTACCAGCTTAATCTCTATTTCTCCTCGGTTTCGTGTATTATATTTGATACCATGGTTTACTGTTACGGACCAGAAAAGATTATTTGTATACAAAAGAACAGTATACTTACATGAAAGGTAACATCCATAATACACCATTTAGGTAACTGATACTTATACATCTTCAAAAGAAAATAAACCAGGACACGAAAAAAATGATAAAGTTATATTACAGAATAAAAACAGGCCTTTGTAAGTAAAACGTTTTGTAATAACTTGCAATTTGATGGAGAAAGAGTAGACATCAATTTAACTTTTTCTGTGTGTATTACTTTGAAATACTGCCTAATGTCATTTGTTATACATTATAAACCAGCATGCTATTCTACATATACTATTAACACTGTTGTGTATTCTGTGATAATACTTGTATTTTGTAAATCATACATATAGAATGTGAGATTGTGTACATCGAATTTTTACGGGGGTTTTTTTTTTACATAGAAAGGCTCGGTGTTTACAAATATGTATGTATTGGTGATAACAGAAAACTATTTTACGCCAATTCTCAATCTATCTCTCTGTCTGCCCACATATCCGTCCGTAGGGTACATACTCATATATATACACACGTTCGCACACATACATAAAGGCACAAAAGTATGAATGCATAAAATATGCATATAAACACACACATACATACATACATAACGTTATTAATAATAGTACTCTATCTTAATTTCGTAACAAGTCTCTCTCTCTCTCTCTCTCTCTCTCTCGTTATGTCATGAAATTCACAGATACTCTATGTTTCGTAAACTGAAACATCTTCCCCCACAAATAAGGAGAACGTATGTACATATGTAGAATATTTCATTTGTAATAGTAATCGGGAACATTGAAGGTACGCAGGTGAAATATATGCTTGTGTATCATTACAGTGTATTTCCTCTAATTACCACAGGTGTGTTATGTTCCGCGTAATTTGTCTATGTTCATCTGTATTTGTATAGATGCTGTTAGATTTATTTTTCATTATTAGATTATAATTGATATCTGAGCACTAGAAGAGGTCATGTTGGTCATTAATTGTAACTAGAAACATGAAATTATGAACTCGAAATATTGAAGTTTTGATATGACCTGATATTAACCTTTATTGACATTTTATTCTTATTTCTATCTAGAACAGAAGCGTATTACCTTAATCTTGATGAATATACAGTCCCAACAGCTTGGGAATAATACCTTAAAGAAAAGAAATAAATATTGGCATTACCTCTACATTTGGCCAAATGGTTACAACGTTTTCCCCGTAACCGGGAGGTCATAGTTCGATCTCCGACTGTGACATTCTAAAGACTTATGATTCTGGTATATCTTCCTTATGCTTAGCGCTAAGGACTTGTTGGCCAAGTGTCGAGATAATATGGCGGAATGAGGTATTATGACATATGTCTACGGCGTGATATCATTGTAAATCAGTAATATATCAGTCTCATGTAAATACAAGTCTAAATATGAATGAAATACAGTCGGTTGAATTTTATATCAAAGCAACAATTTTTTCACATATATAGTCACGAAAACTAGCTTTTTTGGTCAGGTGGCACAACTGTCGTGCTATACTTGTCACAATTAACCTCCCAGTAATGATAACAATGTGACTATAATAAAATACGAGTACAAGAAAAAAAATGTTTTAATAACAATTCGACAAAAACACAGCTTGTCACGCACATATTTCAGTACGTGTATACATCAATCACGTGTGTCAAACTGAGTTAAGAATCTATAGTTGTACAGCATTCATCATAATTCCCCTGTTAACCAAACCACTGGATTGATTTATACAACTACATGTAGTAAAACTGTTGATCAGGATGAGCTAGTCTCCATCTGTTTACTTCAGACAACAATACGATCGTGTATTACAATGGCTAACCTGATCGAGTTTTATTGTCTTTTTGGGGGAGATCTTAATATATATGTACTGTTAAGAATCATTATTGTTCCCTTTTGCAAGTCTTCGGTTCATATTATATGGCGAGTCATGTTAACATGTCCTTATAATAAATATACATTTTTTTCGTTGTAACTGTATGACGTTGAATCCACTATTGTTTGTAAGATTTTGGCAATAAATAATCGTTTGTTTATTCGTAATGTGGACTAGTTTTTGGACTTTAACACGCGTCTATCATCTGCAAATCGTACGTAATATGTAAAAGTATGGGGATTTATTAAACTACTTTTATTTCGCGAAGGTTTAATTTAGCGCAAAACTGCAAAATAAATGTTTAGCGTAGGAATAATTCGCACATTTCTAAATATGATGTGTGTGTGTCTCAAAGTACCACATTCCCAACAAAATACTATAAGGCAGTTCATAAATGCACACATTTCAAAAGTTATGTTGTACATGTCTGTATCGTGCGTTTCTAATTTCGCGCTTCTAAATAAGCGAATTTATTTAAACGAAAAAAAGTTGTATTTATTAAATGGTCCTATTTTCACGACGAATATGTATATGTATTTGCGGAGCGGTCTTTATTTCGCGGATCTTTAATTTCGCGAATATGGAACTAAATTAATGCTACAAGTGCAGTATATCATCCCAGCATCTGGAATATCTTAAATATCAGTTAATGTGAGACATTTTACGTCTCGATGCTATCTGATACCTTTTTCTGTGTAACTTCTTATCATAAATGATGATTTATTTGGCACGGCTGTGCTAAACGTTTTTGTTGAAGCATCCGAAGTATCATGTTTAATGATGTTTAACTTATATCTTTTTACATGAATTATACCATCATATCAAAAACAGCTTTAAAAGGTCTTGGCTGACAAGAAATATGTATCACACCATTTAATATATTCAGTCCAAAAAAAAGAAAAATGTGCATGACACCTTATCGTGTGACTTTGCAACAATCGACGTATGTTTTGTCAAATATTTAGAAAAGAATTCGTAAACAGATACGATTTGGACCATAAACTTACCTTTAATTGAATACCACATTGGCGTCCAGTATTCATTTTCTTACAGGGATGTCCAAACCATATGAAGGCTTTCTTTATGGACTAAGTGTACCATTCTATAGCTAAAAATGTATATAAATAGTGCTACACTAAATGAATCTCTCGATCCATAAATTATTCAGACCGATGTTGCTTAGTGGCACAAATTATTCTTAATAAATTTGATAAACATGCATATTTAATGTATATAATACAGTAACTATTGTAGGCCTGTAGATAAATCTATACTAGTCTTATCATTGTCGTAAAGTAATGAAGACGCACTTAAAAATATCTAGTGTATATGTTGTCTTTGGTGAAAGATCAGTTTCATTTTAGTATTCTTCCTAATTAAAGATGAATTACTTATGATAAATGTTTAATTTATTAACATTAATTGTAAAAATATTCGGTTTTGATTAATCGATCTCTGTTACTCATATTTTATTTATGTAATTTTATAGTAACAGTAAGACGTGTTGTAAAAACATACTGCTAACTCCTTGCTTGGCGCTCAGCATAATTATAAGGGTATTTCCAGGATTGGTTGGTCTTGTGTCAGGATAATGTGACTGGATGTGATATCATGCCAGATTTCTACGGTGTGATACTGCAGTATGGCAGCACTATATCTGTCTCAAGTAGTTATCGTCTCCAAATGACTGAGCTACTGTCGGCGGGACGTTATATCCAATAAACAAATAAACATAGAAGCATAAATAAATAAATGGGGAACAGAAGTAAAACCCGGCAAGAGGACCTGGTATTTAAAATTAAACCAACGGGTGACGCATTCCCAATGAATTTATAAACACAAAAACGTCTTTATTTTAATCTGGGAGCATATACTGACATCCACACATCAATAACTGGGAAAATAAATTGGAATGTCGATGACAATAGTTCGAATAAAGCTTAACATGATATTTACGAGAGACATGGTAGCTAGGCCGGACAATGAAGGAAGTAATACTACAGAGAGAGAGAGAGAGATAGAGAGAAGAGGCACATTTATAATTATACAATTAATAGTGAGGTTAACAAACGTTAGATCTATCCTTACATAATCCAAAGAGTGCTAACATTTCATTTTGAAACATGCAACATTAAAGGCAAATCATACGAATGTACAAATACATGTGCATTAAGATATCTTTAAGATAAGATCAGATAATAATTTATTACATTGACATGTGTTCAAAGCATTTTTTTACTAATAAACAAACACGTGTATGTAGAAACACCCGGTCCAACGGGCCTATACGTCACCTTGTCCATTTATAGTTTTACAATGGGTAAATATATTCTATATGAAGACTTTCAGATACAGCATGCATTCAGTTCATAAAGATGTGTACCTTAGCCATACCAAAATAAAAAGGGGGCGGGGGCGGAAATAAAGAGACTGCACGAGCCAAATAGAGTATTAACGAGTGATAGACTTCTGTCGAATTCACTCAGACTAGACATATAATAATAATAATTGTAATATATATCTGAAATTAACGTGTGTCGGCATAAAAGTTTTTCTCATTTGATATTCATAAATTCGGCCATGTGTAACTCAGTAGAAGAAAGCGCTCCAGGAAAATACGATTTTATATTAGGATTGTGGTCAAATTAAACAGGAATGTCGGAAGAAGTTTTCAGATGCACGCGTTCAAGGGAAACATGTATCGTATTGTTATTACTCGTTGAATTCAAGCCATATAACTTACAAAAGATATGTGTATGATTGAGTACCTTGATAAAACAGTATTTCTAATTAGAAAAGAACCCTGTTTAGAATTGTATAATGGTTTCCGATCATCATGCTTCGATATAACAAACCAAGATCGGAGTATTTTACAAAAGCATATCTATACGACATTTTTGTTGCGTTGTCGCTGTTGACAAGACGTCTGTTTTCTATGTTGCTATGGTTTCATGTCAATTTTACATTAAAGATTGAATTTGACTGATGACATACACGATGTATGGGTAAATTAAACATAGATAAACGCAGATGGACATTCGTCTCTCGTTATCAACCATTACCGGATATGAATTTTAGTACGCCGGTGAGATGGTGCCATACAATCACAGCAATTATTAGATTTCCGTGATATGTCAAACGGACAAAAGTATAAAAATTTACAACCGTAACTTTATTATCGGACTGAATATTGTCACAGACAACGATCTGATAAGAGTATCCCGTGGAGCCTGACAAAATAAATGGGCCGAAATGTTGCGGTTGACCGCTTTTTGACCAAGATAATCCGATTTGATACTTTTTCGGTTTAGACTCAAGACTTGGAGTAAGCAGTCTTTCACAACAACTAATTTGTCTCATATCTTACGCAATCTTAGTCATATGAAATTGTGTCTAACTTATAATGCAACGTGGGACGAATCACTGGCTGTTGAGTTCATTGTAATTATAGAAAAAAAAATATATAAATAAAAATTAATAAAAAATACCTAATTGTCAGTTAGAAATGCCAGGTTATATATTAACGTATTATCAGCCACAAAAAAAGAAAAGTTTATCTATGTCGCCGTTAAAATTTAAGGATTAAAACAGCATTTTTTAAGTTCTTTGAATGAAACTGCACGTTCTTTTCGAAAAAAAATCAAGATGAATTAATTTTACTCCTTATTACATGTTCATGTATCTGATAATTTAATAGAATGTATATTAATTTTTTTTTTTTTTTTTTTTTTTTGGTTGTTTTGTTTTTGTGTACTTTTTTAACATCTTAATTACATCCCAGACACAACTTAATATGACGCCTTATATTATACCAGACTATACAAGTATGATATTTGTTTAATTACCACTTTTTGATTATGGCAACAAGAAGGTTAAGAGATCTCAATTGAAAAGTGTTTTATTTATGCTTTATCGTACTAAATTTAGCGAAATGGGCAGGTTTTTGAAAAAGTAAACATTTCTTTATGGTTTATACTTCATGTCATACAACAATGTGAAATTGATTTTTGATGAAAATGTATTAACCACGAGGTGTCCAAACCGGTTTAAAAAAAATGTATGTTTCAAAAATCAATAAGGTTTCTTTATAAATCAACCCCAAGTTTCACAATTCGATTCGCAATCGCATATCCCGATTTAAGATTTTCTCAAACTCAAAATTTTGAATCCATTGACATAGAAAATACAAAAAAGGTACATCATGGTAACATTTTGTGTGTGTGTGTGTGGTTTTTTTTTTTTTTTCTTTTTTTTTTTTTTTTTTTGTTACATTATGTTTTGTATGATTTTTTTTATTTATGATTATTATCATTTTAATTTTTGAAGAAAGAAAAAATGGTTGCAGATCTTATACAGAATGTGAGATATTTTAGTTAAAAGCACAGCCCAGTATGCATTGAGAATATTTTACCGGATGTGAATGAAATGATCATAAAACTTGTAAAATACACATCAATAGATGTCGGATGCTTTTCATAACCAAGTACATTTGTAACAATTTGGGAATAACGTGAAACAAGCCATTTTATCTAATAAATATAAGCACCCAAACATAATTGGATTCACTTGCTTTGATAAATGTTGAACGCATCAATTCAAGCGTACCAGATAATTGTGAAACTTGTATTTTACGCTTTTTAAAGACAAGAATTGTGCTTTAAATGTTCAATTTTGCCGTCGTGCCTTTTTAAGAAGAAAGATTGAGACGTTCATGGAGGTGAAATATTGTTATAAGTACATCCAGTCTTAATGCCCGCATCTGTCAACAGCTTGACATGTTTTTCCTACGTTCAGCTATAATAAAAACGCACCTGGGTGTTTTATTAAGTAAATTGCTATATTGAAAGAAATATAATTTTGCTCCTTTACTATTATGGCAGAAAACAGTTTAAAGTACTAGTTGTATGTTTAAAAAACGTTCTCTTTTGGGCCATATTCGTACAATTTTATGTGTTTCCCGGATATTGCTATGAAATCCGAGTGAAAGATCACTTTTAAAAGAATATATAATAGAACAGATAACTTTTTAACATATACTTTACTCAAGGGTATACTGATTTAATGGTTGATTTGAAGATTATGGGTTCGGTGCCCGTTGGTTAAATCTTTCAGGACATTCAACAATCGGAACATATCGGGTAATTCCGTCATTCTTCATGGTGAAGTATTTATCACCGAGGAGTTCCGATTGGACCCTCACAAGCGCACAGTCTTTGTCCAATTTAAGACTCGCCGAGACATGTGATATAAAATCTGTTTCCCTATCGACGTATAAATAATGCACTTGGCATCTGTAGAGGCAATGCACTTTCGGGGGGTTAACCTTTCTCTCAAACAATATTTTCGACTGGTATAAAACTCATTTCTACCAACTTTATTTAGCGCTACGTAATGCATGCGTTCTGTTGTTTTTTTGTTGTTTTTTTTTTTTGTTGTTTTTTGTTTGTTTGTTTTTTATATACATTTTTGCATTGATAAAAATACTTAAATATTTACTTTATGACAAAGACTTCTAGCTACTTAGCTTGTGAATTGCCCATTTATGGCAGCTTAGACATTAGTTGAAATATTTCGTAAAATGAAAATAGTGAAATGCGATCTTACCTTAAGTTTTTTTAAGTTTACTTAAAGCACTAAGTAGTGTTAGTGGAATTCCATACATTTCAACTATGGCGTATTACACAAACAGATGAGATTTGGTACTTTTTTCGTGGCTCGTGGGTCAGTTTGAAATGTGCGATAAAAAGTACAGTAAATTGAAAATAACCTGGGAAGCGATTCTTCTTCTTCTTATGTAATGTCTAGAAACCATTTTCTGATTGTTATGATATTATGGCCATATTTAATACCTTGCGGCTTAGGTCCTGTGTATTTTTTTTTGTTTTTTTTTTTGTTTTTGTTTTTTTTTGTTCTGAAGAAACACAACATCAGAAGAGACAGTTCTAACGGTTTCCGGGGCCTTGCGATTTCCCGACATTTCTTTTTTCTCCCTTCGGTCCTCTGCTAATCCCGATTTTACGGTAGACTGAACATAAACGAGCATATCTTGTTAACTATGTAGATATGATGGCTTGGTACGCTGCTACAGACCTGTCAAATTAAAACAATTATTTAAATGTCAGTGTGACATTGCCCTACTTTTTTTTATTGTTAATTCGAAAACGACGACTATTTGATAATAAACCGAGAAAATGAAGCTTTTTTTTTTTTACTTTGGTGTTCAGTATGTTTATTTTCTCTTTCATGTTTATTGCCTATGATAACATCTATACAGAAATCTAAACCACGAGTAGTATCGAGTGCATGTTTTATGCTTAGGAGACGCTCTCTGTCAAACGGAATTTTAGGTCATATCCGTGCATCGTTATATTTGTCAATCACCTGATCAATATATTGGCATAAAATTCGAGTTAGGGGGTCATTTTAAGAAATATCAAAGTGGAAGATGACATGATATCGGCTCATGTCTCACCCAGTTGCGATCTGTTGAATGTAGGAGTGTACTTCAAAGTCCATTTTAAACAAACAATCTTATATACCTCCTGTATAGGTTTCTACCACTTGAAGTAATTCGTATATCCTCTTATCCAAGCCGACAAAATCTTCGCTCAGAGACGAATGAAAACCGTTCATAAATTTGCTTCCTATAAAAATCATATACAAACATACATTTGAATTACAGCCAAACATAGACGTACCGGTTTCGGTGGCCGAGTGATTAGAGGAACCGCTCCGTATCCGGGCGGTCGTATCTTTGAACCCCGACCGCGACATTCTAAAGCCGCTGTAATATCTCCCACTCATCTCCTAAGAAAGTTCCAGCAGTGATTGTCCATGTAGAATAATGTGAATTGGTGTGACGGCAACATGTAGAAGTGAATCAACAAATGACTGAAATACTATCAGTTGAACGGTAAACCCAAAGCAAACAAACGTTTAACAATCAAATTCAGTCTCTACCAGCATATTAGAAAATTAAAAGTAAATACTTCAACATATCAATCAATAAAAAATAGATAATTTTAAGATAGAACAAATACGCTTTGTAAAGCCATACAAAATATGTGCATAGTTGATAACTTTTCAATACATTGCACTTAGCACCTCGCTGCTGTGGGTTCGAATTCATATCGGGTCACTCGGACAGACCCCCTGTTGACCTTCTGTAGTTCGTTGGTCCTACACCTGTGTATCTTGTGCAACCAGCATCATTTTCAACCTAACATATATCTTGTACCTAATCCTTGACCTTGTAGTACTTCAGGTTTATAATGAGAGAGTGGGGGGATCATTTATGTTGTTTATGTCTAGTCCCCTTGTGATGTGAAACGTAGCAGTCATTGTATGGAGACAACGAGTGACAGTAGGGGGTATTGATCAAATGATAGATACCAGGGATTGGGGGAGACAGTACGTGACAGTTAGTCATGTCACTAGTTGTAGGATGGGAGATATAGGTAAAGAATCTTTTGCTATGCTTTTTGTGTGAAAGTACCGACAAGTACACACGGGGTGGGAGTAGGGGGTGATCAAATCTTTAAAAGAAATGAGATAACGTTTCCTTCTAAAATGGGAGATACTTACTTGAAAATTCGAGACGGAAGTGGAATAAATAAATAATTGAATAAATGAATTATTTCTGGACTTGTCTGTTTACGTGTGGTTTTAGAAATATATAGTTTCTATGACTACGCGTGAAAAGGTAAACTATCTTACAAATGAAAAAACGAAATATGCTGACAAACATTGATTAACAATGAAAAATATCAAAAACGTCCCAAAGAGATAAATGCAATCTTTATTTATGTACTTTTTCGCGCTTATCTTAACAACAAACTACTTAGGGTATATGATAGCACCAACAACTCCTACTTAATTTGAGAAGCGTCCTTTGAGACTGCCCATTGTAATCTACTCGAAAGGTTATCCTTTCTGTCACAAACATCGTGAACCCGTCTACCATAAAGTGGTTTTGATGTCGTAAATTTAATGTCATTTCAGGATAAACATTTGAGTTCTGATTTGCTTTAGGAGGAAGTGTTGTTTGAATTAACAACAAGTTTACAGGAAACAATATTACAAATAGATATTGATAATAGGTACTTACTGTTCATATGTGTTTCAGTCATAAATCAAACATTTGTTATGTATATAAACGTAGAACTAAATGCAAACTATTATCATAGGCAACTTCAAATCTCTTTTATGTAAATAAATGATTTTATTAACTCAAATAAATCCTAATAAATTTGTTCATACTTACATTTGCTTGCAATTTACGACATAGTCTAGGAGAATGTCATATTAGAGTCAACTTCAAATCTCTTACATGTAATTGACTGTTTTTTATATTAAGCTAAAGAAATCATTGTAAATTTGCTCATATTTACAATGCCTTGCATTTTACGACATAGTCTAGGAGAACGTCAAATCCCTTCGCATGTTTGACAGATGTGCAAAATCGATAAACTTATCTATATACAGTATTTTTTTCATTATTAAAGATTTAATTGAAAAACATAAATATTCGGAAAGTTCGCAAGTTTCGGAAACCCAAGAATGCCACAGGGACGGGGATATACTTCAAATTACAAATGAAGCTCGGATTTTCACGACTCGTTATAACGCGGTTTCATTGTGACGTTATTGTGAATTGTCATAGATAATATATAATGTATAACATACAATTAAACTTAAAATTATATCTAATATAAAAAACATATATACAAGCGTGTATTAAGAGGCCCGCCAGTGTAATATAAGCAGCAATGAACTAACAAATAAATTCAAAACAGAGAGAGACATCTATAAAATTGACAAAAGTGAATAGGGAATTACACATAGCTGATGCAAGCTATTTGACATTTAACTGGATAAAGCTTGTGAAGCAAACAAGTTAAAGAGAAATCGAATAATTAATTATTTATCCGTGTTATATTTGCTCTGTTTTCAATATATTTTATATAATAGGAAGCCATTTGATCTTTTGTGAAACTGTTTGGTTTAATCCGTTCAACTAGCAGCAATGCTAAATTACTTCTCTTTATGTACATAGAAGAACGACTTGATGATATACATTATGGTATAAGTGTAGGCTTAATATTTGATCAATAAAAAACCAATGTATCAACAGTTGCCTACCTATTGAAAGGATTGGTAGATTAATGACAATCTCGAGTGATATTTGTAACAAAACTTCAATTACAAAGCGAACATTATTGTACAGGCAAACATGACCTATAAAGGTGTGTGATGCATTTCAAGAACCATCATGATAATGGACTCATTTTATTCAAATTTCCAAATATTCCGAATAAAGCACTGTCGGAATGTATATTATCCATCAACGAATAGGATGATTTTTGTCAATGTCATCTATTGAAAACGATAGATAACACCATTTTATTTTTTGGATATCAGTTGATTGTTGAATTATTCTGGGACAGATTTATAGGACAAAGTCCTGAACACACCTACACAACTCGTTATAAGTATCACTATATATCTTAATTGTAGAGATGAGTCGATATACCTCTGTGATTATCATATCACGACAGTGAATGTAAGAACGTTGCGATTGTACATTGTCGAAAAAGAGGTATACATTTCTTGTGTCGGATTATGAGCTTTAGGTTCCTAGATTATCACTAAGCGTGTTGAATGGACATGTGCCTCAGCAAAATTGTATCTAGAAAAGAAACACTGATTAACCTGTAGAGAGCGGCCATTACAGGAAACACTGCTACCGTAGTGGTAGTATTAACAAACTATATATCCGAAAGTGGCCAATTTGATTTCTGCCGGGAGCAATCATTTATCAAAACCTTTCCAGTCTCAAAGTCCTGGTACACCACGATAAATGTATTAAGAAAAAAATGTTGAGAAAAAGAAACTTGTTTACAAAGCGATGTAAGTAAATGAATAGAATGAAGAAATATATAATAAATGTCATTGTTTTGGGGATTGATCTTTTTTAAATCAGCTCGAAAGAGTCTGACTGTTGAGAACAAGTGGTCCTTTCATAGGTTTAGGTATATGTATGCATGTGTTTCTAGTTTCTTCGAAGTGAAGGAAACATCACAGAATAGCGAAGTGCATGCTTAAACGCAAATTAACTTATACATGTTTCTAATAAAATAAAAAAAGCAATTATTATAAGATTACACTGTAACTCAGAGTAGATCCCGTGTTCTCAAAATTAAAAATGATTTTAAGTTCGTATACTCATACTCAAATTATACATGTAAGCTTAAATAGGGAATTGCGTTTAATTCACAAATTTGAGATCCTACATAAGTATTTTCGAGGAAACGAACACGAACTAAGCCAACTACATCATTAAAGATTCAGTAAAACTGCAAGGCTCGAAAAGGAAAGAGAACATTTTTCGTGTCTTTCAGTCAGTTTCTCCGTAATACTGGAAAAATAATTCTACACATAACCCTCGATACACCGGCATTCGATACAACGGCAAACTCGTTTTTGCATTTAACTTCATATAGTTGCACTAAACAAGACACTGTTGCTTCCAGCGTGTCTTGTAAATATACACAATGACCTTAAAAACGCCCCACCTTGGAAGAATGTCGAATATAGATAGATTATTTAGAAATGTTATGAATTACCTTTCAACCATAGACTTGTGGATGATTTATGTCATCTGTCTATTTTATTACAAAAGAATATACGAGTTAATAGAAGGGGTCAACGTCTGTAATCAAATTGAAGTCAAATATAAATGTTATACATGAGGTGTTTTCAAAGTTATTAAGTATACATGTATATTTATTTTAATTGAGGCTCCTATGAATGACACGATCAAAGCTTATTAAACACTTAATATTACTAAACAAAAGTATATCAATACAGTAGAAGTATCCCTGATAAAAAAAGTTGATATGTAACGGTGTCTCGGATTGAATTATGTTTTTGATAAGTAATTTTTAATACATGTATGTAATTTTACCAATCAAATTCTTCCTCTTGATATGACACGTAAATGACGGCGTGATACATTTTTTTATCAACACGACATTTCATATGGCGATACATAACGTTGCTCTGATATCTTCTCAGCTGCAACGTTTCAAAATCGTATGTATAAATAACCATATGTGAACACAACAGTCGCATATGATAGCTATAAATCGTACACGGTTCACTTCTGTCGCGCTAAACTTAACTTTTATGTGCCTGTTATAACTATTCATAAATATCATGCAGAGTCAGCAACTACATTAAAGCAAAGTTAAGGATACATTAATTTACAGAAAGCCATATTATTATCATGCACACAGCAGTTATCACACAATGACAACCACTGCAGTGTTACTAGGGCTTCCTGTGTAATGGCTTCTTCGTGAGATTCACTGCATGCGTGAAATTCACTGCATACGAAAGATTCACCATCAAAGGACAATTAAAAAAATACTCTGTCACTTAGTTCCCTCATTTAGGGAGGAGGGGGCAATAATTTTCCACGGCTTTCCCAGTGCTTGTCCTACCCACGTACTGCTATCTTTCTGTCTATTTAGCACTGTGATTTCTGTATTTTATTCTCACTTCTGTTCTAATCCTACAAACTACTGAAGTTCCTAAAATATCTTTTGCCCTCGACGATTATTTTCATTTAGTTTGCACACAGTTTTTACACCTGTTCATCGAAAGCGATTTAAGATATTACCTGATGTTTAATCATAAAGTTAAATAATGAATTTACAAGTCATCTCCCTTTAAATCTAGGTAGATTCTTATTGACGTTGAAGTATGATTGCTGTTTATAATATGTAATCTAAAATTAAATCTGAAAAGACGGGCATGAATTCGATTCAACAATAAGTAAAAAAAAAATGCCATTTTAATACAAGATATTTTGTCAGTCCATTATGCTTGTTTACTCTCTTTACCCTTCTAGTGAACATATTTTGTAAGAATAACATGGTCTGATTTTAATCTTGTTGTCAAATGGTTAAGAGGCTTGGTACGCCAATTGCTCAAAATGGACTTGTCATTTTTGATAAATCGAAAGAAAATAACTTGATAAACCCATCTCAGGATATTTTGCAAAGAATGTTATGTTACATACCAGACAGAGGTTTTAAAGATGAAAGTTAATATTTGACAAGTGTTAGATTACATGTGTGGATGATATGTCACTAACCGAAAAGAAAATACATTGCAATCTTGAGTAAGTAGTGTATAGTTCAAGCCCCTATTTCACGAAACAACCCACTGTCAGCTTAATTATCTTCAAGTTTTGTCTTATTCATAGTAATGAAAATACGTGATGGAATAATGACTTAAAATACTCCCTACAGATTAATATTAAAGGGCGACAATGTCCAGTGGTAATGCTCGTTGACTTAGGACCCAAAGGTTGCAATTTCGATCATCGTGGAGGTAGAGTTTTTTTAACTTTCTGAGGTGCAAAGTACTGGTCCAACACTGAAACCGTCAATGTGGATTAGCTTTAGATACATTATCATTATTGTTAGCATGTTCACGCACAATGTGTTAATTTGAAAAAAAAATCGATTGCTTCTTATTCGTTACCTGACTTACGTATAGGAGATTATGTCTTATTAAAACTAGAACTACACTGTGGGGAAAAGCTGACTGGCCTGTTTCTCAATATTTCTTCCTCTTTTTTGTTGTTGTTGTTGTATTGGAGTTTACCGTCGCTGCGATAGTATTTCAATCATATAGCGACGTCCAGCTTATTACAGGCGGAGGAAAACCCCGAGTACACAGAGGTACCCGGGTAAACCACCGACCTACCGCAAGCCAGCTGGAAGGCTTCCTCTTTTATGTATTTTTTGGAGACATATACAATATTTTATGTATGTAAATACAATCATAACTGTATGTATGTGTATATGTATTTTAGGGCTACATATAATAACTAACACATATACTAATATAATTGATATCTTCCAATAGTTGGAACTTGTTCCATGTTCACTTATAAACAGAAAATATGTCACATTGAGTTCTTCTAAGAAGTCATTTTCAGATAATTATGTGAAAAATACCTTCTGGGAAAAAAGCGAAAACCATGCCGAATTTCACATTGAAAAAGGTACTTTTCCAATCGCTCGCTGCTTATGCAAATACAAATATTCAAGGAACCAACCACTGAGCGCCCTAGGCAATTGCTATGAAAATACAGAACAAATATGTACCTTTGATGCTGTACATTTTAGGAAAAAAATAAATCAATTAAAACAAATATAAATGAATATATAATATGCAAATTAATAAACATATAACAATAACTATATAAGTAAATAAATATATAAATATATTATAAATAATAAATAAATAAATAAATAAATAAAAATACGATCAATTGTCCCTGTTCTTTTAGAAACCTATACCAGAAGTAATATGAGATTTGACTTGCTCTGATATAAATATAACCCTATATCTATGATTGATTTCCTACAACTTTGATGGTTCAACCCCTGGATGATGCTGTAACTGCCCGGATGTAATTGCCCGGATGTACTACCCCCGCCCTGTAGTCAAACGTGGCCTGAAACTCGCGTCTAGTACTTCCGTCCCGTGTCAAGTGTTTAGTTCATCTGATGTTCGAAACGTATTGATCTCGATGAATGGCGATTGAATGTCAAATCAGAAATGTAGCCTAATGTAACAAGACAATTATTTAAATGTACAATAAAGTGCATACGATCTTTAGTATCTCCATTTTTAATAAATATGATGTTATATATATACATGTATATTGATTAGTGGAATTTGTATTATCAACGTAAACGTTGCTATACGTTTGTTATTCAGGTCGAGGAGAGGTTCCCAGGGGACAGGCCTGCAGCTTGCAGCAGCTGCTTCCTCTGATGATGATGTTGATGACTAGAGCGGTGGCATTCCATGTTCAAGGTCAAACAGTATCGTCCGTGAAGTTGAGTCCGGTCAATCTGGTCTAGACATTCAAGCACTTTAAAAAGGAAATGCATCTTTGTCTGTATCACTTGCATCACTATTTGCAAGAGGAAGTAATGTACTGTTAAAGAAAGTGTAGTTGCTTCAAAAGTGGTATTCGAAAGGGCGGAATCTTGACCCGGCACTTTATTTGAAACGACGTTTTACATGACATTGTAAGCTCACTGGTTAGGTTGGGTCTGTTATCCGCATGAGATATATAGGTCTAACAGGTCGGTATATTAATTATCATACAGCGAAATCTCTAATGTCAAGTATCACTTTGTATTTAATAAGGTAGGTTTGTGGCCGTGAATGGGAATGAGGTATAGGGATGTTATTACAGTGTAGATTTGGTGTTTCGTAGAGAATTTGAACAAAAGCAAATATGGACATGAATACATCCGAATGCAGTGTATTTGAATAAGTGTTGTGAGTCAATATATCGATACAAAAGTGGTATATGGACAAAATTTATTGCACACATATTTTTTCTTATGAATAGATTTTGAATATAATTGAATCGAAGTGGGCAGACCGGTTACATCGTGGCCAGGCTACGATAGTTGGAAAACCTGGCACGTATTGATGCAACTAATTAGTGCTGGAAATTGGACCAAAAAAAATGAAGAATTCTGAGAGGATGTGAAGTATAGAATAAAACGGACGTACAGTATGTCTAATTCTACAAGTATCACCGACGAGAATGAGGATGTCGGGATTGGTTTCCGGGCCGTGGAGGCCACGATTATTGCCATCATCATTGTTTGCAGTGTCGTCGGCAATGTTTCTCTCTGGATCATCGTGCTACGGTCGTCGGCACTCCGGACTGTCACCAACATGTTCATCCTAGGATTGTCCCTTGCAGGTACACACTATAAAAGCATTATCTTACAGGTCGGACGATATTTTTCGTAAATCAAAGGTTTTAGCCACGCATATAAGCCCTACGAAAATAGGTTAATAATAAAAAATCGCATGTTTTTCTTATCATCCGAATCCAAGAATATACAAGTCTTTTTAAACACATTTTTTTTCATATGAGAAAGCTTTCCAGCTGCTTTAACAGAGGTTTGGTGGTTATGGATGGATGGATGGGTGGATGGATGGATGGATGGATGGATGGATGGATTTATTTATTTATTTATTTATTTATTTATTTATTTGGGTTTTTTTACGATAAAGTTTGTATAATTTAGACATTCTATCAATAAATAACATTAGACTTGATTGGCCAGGTCAATCAATATATGATGACAAGAAAATCACGAAAAAGAGAATAAAATATGCGGGTACCTCTGATAGTTCGAGATCTTCCTCCACCTGTAATTACCTGGACGTCACTATTTGACTGGCGCGCTCGCAGTGGAGTCTAATACAATAAAAGAAACTAACATATGTGACCGTATATTTTTCCTTTTACAGGGGTTAAACGGGATTTATTGTCAACGAAGAATAGTTTTACCGATTATGTTAGTAATTATCATCCCCTCTCTCTCTCTCTCTCTCTCTCTCTCTCTTATCAAACTTATATATTTTGAACATAATTCTATATTGTTCAATAAGATATATTCTAAAACTTGAACAAAGAAAATGACCGTGCAGCTTTAACACAAAAATCCAGTTTTTTATACTGAAACATGGGTATGGGTGTTATGTTAAGGATTTACAAGTCATAAATATATAAAGTAGTTTGTTCTGGGGAAAAAAAATAAAAATAAAACATTAACACGAGGTGATAGTTTATCTTGAAATTCATGTATGTTGTTTTTGCTGTACATACAGTGATGTCGCGATTATACGAGGAATAGTTTTCCGACCATCATGATAATTTCTAGGGAAACCTTTTTTTCGGTTTCTCGAACCTTGTTTTTATTCGAACATTTTATTCTGTCTTGCTGTATTTACCATGATGGTGTGGAATACGTGCATGTCGTCTTGCATTTCCGTCCTACATACCTTATTCATAATGAAGAGTGAATTTTAATCGGGAATATTAATTTCAAGTTAATGGGCCATTTCATTGCAACATTTAATGGCAGTGATCTATTCCGGTGCAAATAGAGGTTTTACAGGTATAATCTGTGAAATGAGGCGTGTAAATAAAACGCAATGATGCTGTTCAGGGCCGGTATCATAGTACATGTACCGTCATTTAGTGTTTAAATATGTATTGTGTTCCGCTTTTCACGCAAAGCTACTTTATCCATCAATCCATCCATCCATCCATCCATCCATCCATTTTAAAGTAGTTCTATGTGGTTTGGATTTTACCGGGGGCTGTATACGTATTATGCTTTATAATAATATGAAAACTATCGAAAGTTCAAACATACAGTAAATTCGATTAATACATTTTTCTGGTGTCTTCAGTGATACAGATCACCTGGTTTGAAAAGAATTAATTATCAGTTTAAAGGAGTAAAACGCTTACACATGAATAAAATAAAATAGGTCATGCTGACTTTTCCCGTATGAGAGATTTCAATTTTGTCACTTTACATCTTACAGACGTGTCAAACTGCTCGCATATCATCATCTAGTAAATTGTCATATGCTGTTTAATGTCTTAAGGTATTCCGTTCCTCTATTAGTACACGTGACAATTTATCCCCATGATAATTATCATCAAACATGATAAATTATTGTTTGAATGTATGCGTAAAGATGGTGTAAATATAGCAAGATAATGTTACATTTCCTTATTCTTCTTCTTCTATATAGTGTAAAATGAAGACCCATTTTTAGTATTAAATCTACATTTCCTCAGTTCAGTGAACAGTGCGCTTTCAAATAGCACTAATGCCGTTGATGCATTCGGAACACATCGCCCATTTCTATGAAATCCGAACAGCGACGGATATGGCCGAGTAGTTACGATTGTCGTCGATGGTTACAAGACACCAAAGTTTAATATTATAGCCAGAATATCGATACGGTAAATGATCATTTGCTTAGAGCTCGATAGCATATCTATTATCGTAAATAATCATGGTTATTTTTTCGGGATAAATATTTACATACTAGACTAGAGTACTAGAATAATGTGACATTTAATTTTCCCCTAATGCGTCAGGTGAGTGAAATAACATTTTAATATCAGTAAACAACACTTAACATTTAACAAAAACAAGTTTAAGGTAAAATATTTATAATAATCAGCATTTTCCTCAAATTATGAATGATGGTTTGGTCATTTTTTGAATGAGATTACGAAGAAAGTGAATAAAAAAATACACGTCTCAAAATTATGATATTTATTTCAGAGTTTATCAAATTATCGTGTTTAATATAAATTATATCTTTTCATCCATTGTGATGCATTTCGTCAAGAACGTTGATAAAATCGTCTGCTGCTCACATTTAATCTCTCGTTAGAGGACAGACAAAATTGTTTGTAACCCGTAATTTGACAGACTTGTACCCAGTATTCGACGGGGAGCCAGTTAGTTTGGATAAGAGGGTAGAACTTTAAGATGTTTCATATAAAACACTCAACTAAGAAATCTCCAACCAATGCAGAACAGAACATATCTTATTTTCAGATACGCACAGTTTACATCGTCAGTACAAAAATACATATACACAATGACAGTGATTTGCAAATATTTTCAATTTTTTACAGTATTTTTTATTTCGGGAGCTCGTATATTGAAAAGAAATAATTGAAAATAAAATAATTACAGTACTCATCATGAGGATGAGTTTATTTAACGTTAATGTCACTAACCTGGATTATATCTATCTATCAAATTGGTGTACTTTGACCTTGCTTAAACATTTTACTACGCAGGGATGTATCCAATCATACGAACGTACGCCGATGCGTACAATTTCGTCATAACGAGAAAAACTATTTTTTTCGGTATGCCTTTTAACTCTGAAATTCATCGTATGGCATAATTTACCGTCTAGTTATTGTTGTTGAAAAAAAAAATTGTTCATTAATACCAATGCATAATATGAATTTTCTATTTCGAAATCAATAAAACTATTTCAGTGGTTTGCTTACAACTCAAATAAAATAATTTTCTGAATAATATTCGCACATCATATGTACGTTAAAGAAAACACAAGTGTGTTATTTTGCATTACGGTAAAAATAAGTCAAATAAGATAAAATAGTAACTGGGGGAGTTTGAGGGACATTTTTGTTTCTCGGTACGACACAGATTGATATCGCACCAAACATTTATCAAAGCTTGTCTAGTTGAATGCAGCACATATTAAGGTTGTAAAGTTTTATGGTCGAAGGGAGATAAACCTTGTAATAACTAGTATATTTAGGGCAGAGTTATTTCCCTTGATAAAAATAAATATTTTTAATTGTTTGTTATGAAATGTTCAAAGTATTATAACCACTGCTTCATTTCTGTGATTTTTTTTAGAATTCAGATTTTTCGCTAAAATAATCTTATTGTATACCTGATGCATTTACCAAACTGGGTTCCGCAGTTTAAACTCTCAAGTCTCAGATGATGAGAAATGCCTTTTCTAAGATTAACGAACGAACAAACGGATCCTTAAATTGGCACCTTGGTTAATATAACAAGTTTTACGGCTGAAAAAAGGGAAAGAATAAAGAATAAAAAATGGAAAAAAAAACTATCAACCCGTTAAAGACCAAGGCCAGCCACAAATGTCAATCTGACTAAAGTCATCTCCTATATATACGCCACGCTACATTACCGTAGGAAGATCGTGTACTTTAGTCAGATTGCCACAAAGGTTTAATGGGCAATTTTGCTGATTTGATTGAGAAGAAATAAATTTAAGTCATAGTAAAGCTGTATCCAGTAGAAAACTGTACGAAATTGAAGCGGCTGGTTAGTCCATTAAAAACCTTGATTAATGGCAAATTAGATTTTGTTGTTGTTTTGTTGATGATGATGATGATGATGATGGTGGTGGTGGCTGAAGTGATGACACACATGTCTCCGAGTTCACCTTTACATTTGGGATCATAAAATAATAACATTCTCTGACAACCTTATTAAAAGTCGATAAATATATAAAATTGGCGGGAAATCATTACACTATTCACTATCGCACATAGTTATGTCTATTATTACATCCTTATAACGTCCTGGTAATTGTGTGCACGAAAGGGGTAATTACCGAGATTTATAGGTGTATAACAATGACTAAACAATTTTCGAAGCTTTCATACAGAACAGAACAAAAATGTAATCATGTCACTTGAACATCCAGAGATGTGAAAACCTAAATGTAGTTCCGTGTCACATTAAAACAACCAATGATTTTTTTTTTCTTTTCTTTTTTTGTGCTGAAGTTATATGAGTAAACGGTTCTGTTATCCCGGTCTTCTGGCAAGCTGGCAGCTTGGACTTTTCATACTGGGAAGGTTTCCATTTAACTTGCAGAAGGTCGGCGTTTTGCCTGTGTTTTCCATTTAACTTGCAGAAGGTCGGCGGTTTTGCTCTGTGTTTTCCATTTAACTTGCAGAAGGTCGGCGGTTTTGCTCTGTTGTTTTCCATTTAACTTGCAGAAGGGCGGCATTTTTGCCCCGGGGTTTTCCATTTGACTTGCAGAATGGCGGCAGTTTTGCCCTGGTGTTTTCCATTTGACTTGAATAAGGTCGGCGGTTTTGCCCTGGTGTTTTCCATTTGACTTGAATAAGGTTGGCGGTTTTGCCCTGGTGTTTTCCATTTAACTTGCAGAAGGTCAGCGGTTTTGCCCTTGTGTTTTGGTCTTTGGTGCTCTCAATGTGTTCTCCCATCTGTAAGCAGCTGGGAATTACTCTTATGCTGAAATACAACAACATCAGCAACAACGACAACATAAGTGTTGATTTATTTTACAAACTGATAAAAATTGTAGAATTTTGTTGCAGTTATTGTCAAATTTGTCATTAAAGGGAGGAGAAACTATATACATGATCTGTAAAATCACTATATTTCGTTGATATTTAATTTCGTTGATTGTGTACTCAGAGGAATTAACTTGCAGAAGGTCGGCGGTTTTGCCCTGGTGTTTTCTATTTAACTTGCAGAATGGCGGCGGTTTTGTCCTGTTGTTTTCCATTTAACTTGCAGAAGGGCGGCGGTTTTGCCCTGGTGTTTTCCATTTACTTGAATAAGGTCGGCGGTTTTGCCCTGTGTTTTCCATTTAACTTGCAGAAGGGCGGCGGTTTTGCCCTGGTGTTTTCCATTTAACTTGCACAAGGTCGGCGGTTTTGCCCTGGTGTTTTCCATTTACTTTGCAGAAGCTCGGCAGTTTTGCCTTGGTGTTTTCCACTTAACTTGCAGAAGGGCTTTGATTTTGCTGGTGTTTTGGTCTTTGGTGTTCTCAATGTATTTCCCCATCTGTAAGCAGCTGTGGATTACTCTTAGGCTGAAATACAACAACATCAGCAGCAACTACAACATCAGTGTTGATTTATTTTACAAACTGATAAAAATTGTAGAATTTGGTTGCAATTATTGTCAACTTTTGTCATTAAAGGGAGGAGAAACTATATGTATGTTCTGTAAAATCACTATTTTTCGTTGATATTTAATTTCGTTGATTGTGTACTCAGAGGAATTTCCTTGGTACATGAATACATGATCTGGAGTACATGAGGTCTATATAAAGAACGGTTTTCGTGGGGATTAATATTCGTAGATAAACTCATCCACGATACCAACGGAAATTAGTATCCCACGAAAATTAACGATTTCATAGGAAACGAAGACGGTGGAGAGGACTCACCCCAAAAGCGAGGGGTTTATGGTAGTTCCAATCAGAATGCAAGTGCTTTTCCCCCGTCTGTGATTTGTATTAATTTACCCTTTACAATATCTATTCCATTTTATACCATGGTATACTATATCAAAATAACCTCTTACGTAATCTACTAAATTTTATGCCACGGTATACCATATTAACCTACCCTCCATTTTATACCACGGTATACTACATTAACTTGCCCTCCATTTTATACCACGGTATACCATATTAACTTACCCTCCATTTTATACCACGGTATACTATATTAACTTACCCTCCATTTTATACCACGGTATACTATATTAACTTACCCTCCATTTTATACCACGGTATACTATATTAACTTACCCTCCATTTTATACCACGGTATACTATATTAACTTATCCTTCATTTTATACCACGGTATACCATATTAACTTACCCTCCATTTTATACCACGGTATACTATATTAACTTATCCTTCATTTTATACCACGGTATACCATATTAACTTACCCTCCATTTTATACCACGGTATACTATATTAACTTATCCTTCATTTTATACCACGGTATACCATATTAACTTACCCTCCATTTTATACCACGGTATACTATATTAACTTATCCTTCATTTTATACCACGGTATACCATATTAACTTACCCTCCATTTTATACCACGGTATACTATATTAACTTATCCTTCATTTTATACCACGGTATACCATATTAACTTACCCTCCATTTTATACCATGGTATACCATATTAACTTACCCTCCATTTTATACCACGGTATACTATATTAACTTACCCTCCATTTTATACCATGGTATACTATATTAACTTACCCTCCATTTTATACCATGGTATACCATATTAACTTACCCTCCATTTTATACCACGGTATACTATATTAACTTACCCTCCATTTTATACCACGGTATACTATATTAACTTACCCTCCATTTTATACCACGGTATACTATATTAACTTACCCTCCATTTTATACCACGGTATACCATATTAACTTACCCTCCATTTTATACCAGGTATACTATATTAACTTACCTCATTTTATACCACGGTATACCATATTAACTTACCCTCATTTTATACCAGGTATACTATATTAACTTACCTCATTTTATACCATGGTATACTATATTACTTACCCCATTTTATACCACGGTATACTATATTAACTTACCCTCCATTTATACCATGTATACTATATTAACTTACCCTCCATTTTATACCACGGTATACTATATTAACTTACCCTCCATTTTATAACCATTGGTATACACTATATTAACTTACCCTCCATTTTATACCACGGTATACTATATTAACTTACCCTCCATTTTATACCAGGTATACTATATTAACTTACCCTCCATTTTATACCATGGTATACATATTAACTTACCCTCCATTTTATACCACGGTATACTATATTAACTTACCCTCCATTTTATACCATGGTATACTATATTAACTTACCCTCCATTTTATACCACGGTATACCATATTAACTTACCCTCCATTTTATACCATGGTATACCATATTAACTTACCCTCCATTTTATACCACGGTATACCATATTAACTTACCCTCCATTTTATACCACGGTATACCATATTAACTTACCCTCCATTTTATACCATGGTATACCATATTAACTTACCCTCCATTTTATACCATGGTATACCATATTAACTTACCCTCCATTTTATACCATGGTATACTATATTACCTTACCCTCCATTTTATACCACGGTATACTATATTAACTTACCCTCCATTTTATACCATGGTATACTATATTAACTTACCCTCCATTTTATACCATGGTATACCATATTAACTTACCCTCCATTTTATACCATGGTATACCATATTAACTTACCCTCCATCACGGTATACCATATTAACCTACCCTCCATTTTATACCAGGTATACCATATTAACTTACCCTCCATTTTATACCAGGTATACTATATTAACTTACCCTCCATTTTATACCAGGTATACTATATTAACTTACCCTCCATTTTATACCAGGTATACCATATTAACTTACCCTCCATTTTATACCACGGTATAATATATTAACCTTACCCTCCATTTTATACCACGGTATACCATATTAACTTACCCTCCATTTTATACCACGGTATACTATATTAACTTACCCTCCATTTTATACCATGGTATACTATATTAACTTACCCTCCATTTTATACCACGGTATACTATATAATTACCCTATTTATCAATTTTTTTATACCACGGTATACCATATTAACTTACCCTCCATTTTATACCACGGTATACCATATTAACTTACCCTCCATTTTATACCATGGTATACCATATTAACTTACCCTCCATTTTATACCATGGTATACCATATTAACTTACCCTCCATTTTATACCATGGTATACTATATTAACTTACCCTCCATTTTATACCACGGTATACCATATTAACTTACCCTCCATTTTATACCACGGTATACCATATTAACTTACCCTCCATTTTATACCACGGTATAATATATTAACTACTACCCCCATTTTATACCAGGTATACATATTAACACTATTAACCTACCCTCCATTTTATACCACGGTATACCATATTAACCTACCCTTCATTTTATACCATGGTATACTATATTAACTTACCCTCCATTTTATACCACGGTATACTATATTAACTTACCTTCCATTTTATACCACGGTATACCATATTAACTTACCCTCCATTTTATACCACGGTATACCATATTAACTTACCCTTCATTTTATACCACGGTATACCATATTAACTTACCCTCCATTTTATACCACGGTATACCATATTAACTTACCCTCCATTTTATACCACGGTATACTATATTAACTTACCTTCCATTTTATACCACGGTATACCATATTAACCTACCCTCCATTTTATACCACGGTATACTATATTAACTTACCCTCCATTTTATACCACGGTATACTATATTAACTTACCGTCCATTTTATACCACGGTATACCATATTAACCTACCCTCCATTTTATACCACGGTATACCATATTAACCTACCCTTCATTTTATTCCAGGGTATACCATATTAACTTACCCTCCATTTTATACCACGGTATACTATATTAACTTACCCTCCATTTTATACCACGGTATACTATATTAACTTACCCTCCATTTTATACCACGGTATACCATATTAACTTACCCTCCATTTTATACCACGGTATACTATTAACTTACCCTCCATTTTATACCACGGTATACTATATTAACTTACCCTCCATTTTATACCATGGTATACTATATTAACTTACCCTCCATTTTATACCATGGTATACTATATTAACTTACCCTCCATTTTATACCACGGTATACTATATTAACTTACCCTCCATTTTATACCACGGTATACTATATTAACTTACCCTCCTTTTGATACCACGGTATACTATATTAACTTACCCTCCATTTTATACCACGGTATACCATATTAACTTACCCTCCATTTTATACCACGGTATACTATATTAACTTACCCTCCATTTTATACCACGGTATACCATATTAACTTACCCTCCATTTTATACCACGGTATACCATATTAACTTACCCTCCATTTTATACCATGGTATACTATATTAACTTACCCTCCATTTTATACCACGGTATACCATATTAACTTGCCCTCCATTTTATACCACGGTATACCATATTAACTTGCCCTCCATTTTATACCACGGTATACCATATTAACTTGCCCTCCATTTTATACCACGGTATACTATATTAACTTGCCCTCCATTTTATACCATGGTATACTATATTAACTTACCCTCCATTTTATACCACGGTATACCATATTAACTTCCCTCCATTTTATACCACGGTATACCATATTAACTTGCCCTCCATTTTATACCACGGTATACTATATTAACTTGCCCTCCATTTTATACCACGGTATACCATATTAACTTGCCCTCCATTTTATACCACGGTATACCATATTAACTTGCCCTCCATTTTATACCACGGTATACTATATTAACTTGCCCTCCATTTTATACCACGGTATACTATATTAACTTGCCCTCCATTTTATACCATGGTATACTATATTAACTTACCCTCCATTTTATACCACGGTATACCATATTAACTTGCCCTCCATTTTATACCACGGTATACTATATTAACTTGCCCTCCATTTTATACCACGGTATACTACTTTCTGGTCAGATAATGAATTCCACCAACCGAATTTTGTTAAGTTATACTAAAAAAAAAAAAGATCGAATGTCATTCTGACCTTTTCTTCTGGTGATAGGGAATGGGGCCTTAATAACTTATTTTTGGTGAAGACTTGGTTCTTATATACATCGTTAAGGTTTTACAAAGGGTCTTTTACACTTCTTAACTTTACTTTGACTCGGCGATTTTTACTGCCATTTTTTGCAAATGTATCATTTTTATCTCTTTTTTTTTGCAGACCTGCTAGTGGCGACATTCAACATGCCTATCACCATGTATACACTGATCGTTGGCGGTTGGACATTGCCGTATGCCGCCTGTCAGGTCACCGGCTTCACAAACATGCTCACCCTCGTCACCAGCGTCTTGTCTCTCTGTAACATATCCATCAACAGATACTTTATGGTGGTCCTTCCCTCCAAGTTCAAGACTATCTACACTCCTGTGAAAGCTACGTTTATGATCATAGGTTTGTTTTAATTTTAAACCTTACTTTATGGTTTGTTCCTGTTTTATTGTTTAACCTTAACATTATGGTCTGTTTCTGTTTTTTTCCTTTTTAATCCTAATGTGCTTTAGTTTGTTTCTGTTTTCTTGTTAAACCTATTTTCTTTGTTTTTATCTGTAACTCACGGAAAAGATCATTTATACAATTATCCGGAGTTCGGTTTTCTAATATATATTTGTCTCAAGGTGTACGAATGTACATATATATGCATGAAGTTACACTAGAATGAAGCATGTATAAAATAAACACACAGTGAGATAAATGTATCCAGACCAATTGAATTCATTAAATACTGCAATCAATTATCATTTGATGATTCAATACATGATAGGAAATTCCAAAGCATTACGTACGTAAGTACTTTGAATTATTATTTTGATAAGCAGTCTTATTTTCAAATATCGAAATAAAATGTCTCAGTCATGCATTTCTTGCCTCCAATTAAAAATAAAATGTTTGCAAATATTCAGTACTTGTGTATGTGATAATTTGTTTCAGTCAAAATTCTCTATATTTTTCAGGCGTGGTCAGTCTTTCAATACTGTTGTCCTCTTTTCCACTTTATGGCTGGTGCTCCTACGAATTCATAGCGGTGCAGTCTTTCTGTTTTGCTGACTGGAAAAACTCTAAATCGTATGCCTTCTTTATGATCAGTTGCTGCTTTTGTGTCCCTTTCGGCGTCATGACGATTTGCAACATCTGCATCTTCCGGACAGTTCGTGAGAGCACTCGGAAAGTGAAAATATTTTGCTTCAAAATCAAACGATCCCGGTGCTAATAGCTCATCAAGGTCGCGCGATCTTGCGTTCGATTCAGTTTCTTCAAGTTCAGGTGCTTTTGGAAATGATAGTATAGACAAAAAGAAGTTGAAGAAATCAAAAAGCAAAAAAAATCGAACTTTTAAAGACAAGACTGGTTCTTGTCTTCATTGTCCCGATGGTTTGTTTTCTGTGGAACAAAATAATAGAAAACTGAAAGAAGACAATTCAATCGGTACCAGCATAGAAACAGCGACTACTGAACCTCTTTCGGAGGATAGAAGAAGCACAGCTATTCAAGGAGCAGTTGAAGCTGAGAGTACAGATGAAATGCTGGAAGAGCGTCCACCGAAATTGTCAAGGTCGACCTCTTACAGAACCTCATACAGAAAGGCTGTGGACAAAACAGAAAGACATTCAGAAACTAATATTGATAATAAAACTGTGAAACCGGACATCGACAGAACAATGCTTCACCCAACATGGAAAACAGGAGAAGAAAACAAGAATGTAAGCCCGGATGTTCTTGATGACGTAGGTACGTCAGATTTGTCAATAACCAGTTCTGTGATAAAACGTGTTCGGTCAGTTTCGACCAGTGGCGTAGCAGGTGGAATTAAAGAAAGACTGTCAAGGGTTGTATCTCCACCGATGCGGAGACGCGAGGAAATCCGCCTCGCCCGGTCACTAGCCATTATTGTGATTATATTCGTATTGTGTTGGTTGCCATATTGTATCAGCATGATAATACTGATATTTTTACCCGATGGCAAAGTGCCCCGAAGTTTTCATGTGTTTACATTATTAATTGGATATGCAAACAGCATGTGCAATCCAATTGTGTACGGAATTATGAACAAACGTTTCAAAATTGGTTTTAGAAGACTGTTCTGTCCCTGTAAATACAAATAATGTGGTAATGAAAACTATTTTCCCATACTTTTTATGTTTGTGCATATGTATTTATGATATTAAGTCTTTATTCTTGTAAAAAGATATAGAAATATAGATTTTATTATTATACTAAAGATATTTCATTTCAAACGAGTATTTGATTTATCATATCCATTTTCAGTAGATACATATTTAATGAGCATAAGAATATAGTTGAAGTAGATAT
Source organism: Solen grandis (assembly GCA_021229015.1). NCBI lineage: Eukaryota > Metazoa > Mollusca > Bivalvia > Adapedonta > Solenidae > Solen > Solen grandis. The sequence goes on along the minus strand of JAIFHC010000355.1, from coordinate 14,819 downwards.
ATTCACAGAATATCTGTTAGCTTGGCATTTTCCGTCTCACGACAGAAATTAATCACTTACTGATTTTTACTACACGTGGCAATATCACGGAGTGGAAATAACAGTCAGTCACGTTATGGATATTGAAAATATCGATGAGACCCCGAGACTACCATAAAAAGCCAAGAGCCATGAAAGCGTGCATTAATTATTTATATCATTTTTATAAGCAGACTCGGAAACAAACTATGACCATATGCACATGTCCGTTGTTTTCATATGTTTCCAAATTGACATACAGGCTACCCGCTAGTTAGATTTTGATAATAGGTAGTCTTTTCACAAAAGAACACATGGTTTTGTTTATGTAAAAAATTATCAAACAAAGATAAGCAACTAGTCTAAATCTCACGAAAGCACGTAACAAATTGTCCAACTCTCGCAAAGTCACGTTTACAAATATCTCCTTTTCTATTGAAGATAATTATGTGAAAGTAAATTGTATAAGAGAACATTCATAATATCAACATGATACATTATGTATTAAAATAAGTCAAGAAATAAAAAAAAATTCATGTAAAATAGATAGTACCTGCATGATGTAGCTATATAAAATGTGTTGTTTTTCTGCTACATTAGTTGAATTTAAATCTTATTTTAAGAGGTTTTTTAAATAAATAAAACTGATAATAATTCCTTGCAGTAGAGAAACGATCAATTTATAATATGGTTACATGTTCCATACGTTTCTGAAATTTAGCAATATTCAATGATCTGCTGTTTCCAATGGCTTTTACAGGTGTTTCCTATCTCTGTTCACTATGTCTTTGGTTATGATACTGTTTGTGAGTAGACCTTTTCATGAATGGGAAAGGCGGGGCTTGTATTTGTGAGTAGACCTTTTCATGAATGGGAAAGGCGGGGCTTGTATTTGTGAGTAGACCTTTTCATTAATGGGAAAGGCGGGGCTTGTATTTTCGCAACTGAAAACTGGGTTCATTCCTGAGACCAAGGCCACCTGGATCACTCGCTGTCATCAGTCAATATAGTTACTAAGAAAGGGTGACTCTGTGGCACAGTCACATTTAGACAGAAAATGTTGGATTGAAGTTTTCAAAGAAGTCAATTTAAAATCACAAATTTAATTGTGAAAAAATGCGAAAACCACGCCGAATGTAACATTGAAATAATTGTATCCAATATCAATATCACATTTATTTATTTACTTAGTTATTTATTTATGTATTTATTTACGATTTTTATATATCCGCTGCATTTTCTAGCTCTGCCACAAGATTTATTAAGCATCAAAGTGGTCTGAATCTGTTTATCATATTTTCAGTTATTGATCGTTTAAACAAAGTGAAATGCTACATCATTTTCAATCTGTACTCATGCATTTTACATCACATTTCAGACGGTGCTATGGTAACATATCAACATAACAATAAGCTGCTCACTCTCTCTCATTCTCTCTCTCTCTGTCGTGCTTCCTGCCCACGTTAGTATAAAGAAAAAATAAAATACACGTATAATTCTTAGGCGAAATCGCCTTTGTCACCAAATTATGAGTAAAAATAAAAACGTAAATATGACTTTAGCAACACAAAGCACGCACTCCCTAATATAACATATGCCTTTGACAGATTCTTATCAAACGGTCTTCAATAATCGATTCAAATAGCAAATTTCTATTAAATGCACTTAGTACAATAATAATTTGGCTTAGTATTACAAAATCCTAAACGAAGGCGTGTAGATTTAAAGACAACCTGTGTTTTATGTAAAACAAGAATTGAAATGAATTTGCAAAAGTATGATAATCAAAAAATTAAATCAATTAAAGATTTAAACAAACAAAGGATTGGTTACTCCAAAACATCATGTGCTTAATCATGTATTAGTAAGATACAGGAATATTCAATAAAAATTAAAGTTTTAAAAAAAGAGGATAAATTAAACAAATATATCATTCTGTGTTTAAAACAAAAAGTTATGCATTTACTTCTTTTCCTACGATCGCTTATATTAATTTCCTGGCAAGAAAATAGCGACATCAAAATATACGAATTTATATAAGGCATCTGCAATAATTATCCATTAATATTAAGCGATATGAAACAAAGTTCTGCCAAGAATTTTGAATAATGTCATACTTTTTTTAGCGTATTTGTCTAACCTTAGTCGTACATGACCTACTAAATGATGATGACAATACCGAATGAATAATTAAATGATTTTCATTGATGGAAGGAAAACAGTTACGTACCGCTCCAATCTGTAATCAGGGGGCAAAGGAGTTAAATAAACAATATATTCTATAATTTTGGTATATAGCTACCTTGAATCAAACAATTTAAGAAATAATTAGAAATGAACATGGTTGAAGCGTTATTTTTAAAAAGGACATTTGCACTAATGCTTGTATAACGGGAGTCAAAATCATAGCATATTAGTCTGCATCTTATATCTAAAATTGAGCTTTAAGAACACCTTTTCTTTCACCTAAGTGTCAGGACATGTCTACAGTACGTACATGGGTTAGGGTTTATAAGTGTATATCACTGAGGTAGAGTTCTTATTGCATTTCTCTAATTTTTATCGTCTTATAGCTAAGTGATTAACATGAAGGTGTATCAAGTGAAAGTAATACGATATTTCTTTTAAATCTGGCATACACATCCCAATCAACCAAATAGTAAACACATGCCCATATTGAATATGTTTTCATCAAAAATCAGGATTGTATATTAAGTTTGTTTGCATAAAAAAAGCTGCGAAGCCGTAATGAAAAATTATTTTCTATGTAGAGGATAGAATTTTAAGAGACATTTCTACACACAATAGAAGACCAAATCGTGCCCAGGCTTCTATATAGTGAAATAGATTCTATCAGACTTAGAAATCATCCTTAATTTGTGATACTCTTGATTTTGTCAAATAGATCGATGGTAAAAAAGAAAAGCATGTTCTATTAAAAATCATTGATAAATCACAGCTTTTCAGAACTTCTTATTGGCCAGAAAATTTAAGATGTTCTTAGCTCGAACGAATCCCATATGATTAACTACCAACATGAATATCTAGTAAGTCAAATAAATTTACAGTTTCATCTCGAAATACACATATTATATCAAACTCCACACAGTAGCTACCTTCCCTTACAGTTGTAGATAACCACTGCCACCACAAGTAAAACTTAACAGAATTTAGCTATTTTATCTTTTTTCCAAAAATATTTATTTTACTGCGAGTGTCTTTTCCCTAAATATGCTTTCTTTGATAAACATCAAATATCGCCTCGTGTTAAAAAAATCATTTAAAAATATTTTTGTTGTTGTGACAACAGACGGAGACGATATTTTGTTAGTTTACCATCATCACGTGACATATGTGACAGCAGTGATTTTTTTTTTTTTTTTTTTTTTTTTTTTTGCTTGCAAGGGAGATCACTGTGTGGAGTTTGATATTATATATGAGGTTTTTTTCTGGAATTTATTAATTCACCATCTAACCAATACTGATCATAATTTTTCGAAACCGGTCATTTCAAAAAGTGTATTTTGTGAAGTTGGACAATCCCTCTATTCTAACTGCCGTGAATTACAATTGATTGCTTTCACTTTGTTGTCAGTACCAATGAGGTAAAATTTTAGGTAGGCAGCGATGAAAGAATTGGGGGAAAAATATTGCAAATATGTTATGAGATGGAAGACTTTATCGCTTCCATTCATATTGAATTACATTTGACTAGCATTTTCATTTCAATACATTTTCAACAGATTTATGTTCACGTGAGTTCTAAACAGGTAAAGTATTTCTCATATTTTACCTGTAGCTTTATACTTTGAACTGTTATTATGATTTTTTTCCATAATTGAATTTGGAAAGGAAGATCTTGATATGTTAATATGATGCATTAATTAAGCATTTCTTCATTCATACTTTTTTCCTTTCATTATTTCCTCTCAGCCACGTGATGCAAACGCCAGAGTATCATGGCATGTTTAGCTTGTCTGCAATTAACACGGTGCGCAATTAATCGCTAATCGCATTAAACAAGTCACGTGGTATGTCTGTCATCCCCGTCCCGGGTTGACGAAACTTTTCTTTGTGAAAAGTAAGATTCGAATTTTGGCTTTCAAAAAGGAAGTACCTGTAATTAGGATTTCTAACGAAAACTAATATAAACTAAAATGATTTACTAATATTTAACACTATATTTACTGTGATTTCACGGACATTTATTTGGATAACCATTATTACTATTAATTGATACTACTGTGTTTTCAATGACTATATTATTGTTGTTATTTAAATTTGTGGATTGCCACAAAATGAAAAGATGAAATAAATTGAATTATTTACAAGACGGACTTGTTATTCACTGTGTGAAAGAAAACTTCCTACAGTTCCTCGATATTAGGTCTAATTAGATACCAGGGCAAGGTAAGGCACTTGACATTCAACAACATTTACCTTCCCCGAAAGTATATTTTAAGCCTTTCAGCATGAGATTTAATATATCAATAAAAATAATTAGTAAAAAAAATGACTCAAATTATCGCGTAAAACGTGTTTGTACTTTTAGTTCATTTACATTCATAGCAATGTAATCCTAGCAAGCAATGGCATAAATTGACTTAAATATCATTGTAAAATCGTATGAAAGGTGAATTGATAAAACAAAAAATATCGTATTTTGGAACAAACAAGTGCATGTCCATGTATCAAGAATATAATCATATTTATAATAATAACAACACATAATTATACACATTTATAAACATGGCAGATAATAAGTTTTATAAATTATTTTAGGGCTTGTTAGCTTAATATGTTATTATTTATCTTTAAATATAGTCATTGTTCTATTTAAAATAATTTAATTGAATGAGTATTATCTTGATACTGCATACTATCTTACTGGCTTTATATGTATATCCAATGAAACGATATTATATATTTTAAGGAAAAGCAAACCTCGAAATCAAGTTAGCTAATACATATTGGCAATTTATAAATATTTTCGACAATGCTGCCTTACGAGACTAAATTTAACCAGCAGAGAGCGTTAATCATAACGGTGAAAACCTGAAATTAACAAAACCATTGATGTACTTTTTATCAATACATTTTTCAAAAACACTGAATAGATCCAGATATGGTTCTTCTATGGTATACTGAGTAATACCAACTTACACAAACATCAAAGACCCAAAACTAATAATGCAGCTAAAATTACTAAGTCTAAATAGATTTGGATTCATACATTGTCCTTATCAAGTTAAATACATATAAAATTATCAAATTCTATACTGTTAACCTATTAGAATATAAAAGTCATAAACAGTGACATTACAAAATAATAAATGTCATATCCATAAGCAGACCATACACGACAGACCATAAGTAGACCATGCATATGTTAGACCATAACAGACCATGCAGGGAGGGAGTTCCAATACTCTAAATATAGAAATGTCTGCATAAAGCGCGTGAACCCTTATAAAGCCAATAACTCAAACTGGCGCTTATGACAAATGAGGAGAATTATACAGGCACTTGCATAAATACATGTTTTAACATGAGAAAAATAAAATTATAGTTTACAGAGCATGGGGGACCATAACTATCTCTAATTTTGCGGTGCGCAAATGAAACATGCCTCCTTTACTTGCCATTGACAATAAAAGCCGAACAATTCCAAATGATATGGAGCACTTCCAAGAAACACGAGGATTCCTAAGTGAGATTAAATCAACAATCTCAGACCCATGCTTAAGAAACTAAACGAGTTGTGTCCCTTTGACCGTTAAATATATAAACACTAGATCTTGTGTAGATCGTAACAGAACATCTACACTATTGGAAATGCTTTTCTATGACAATGTTGCTTAATGTATGACTGATTTATGTTCTCAATACATTTTCCCATTCTAGAAGGATTATATATTAGATACACCAGAGTACTAACAAAGGGGGCATAATTAATAAGATATAACCTAAAATGATGGCAATAAAATAATCATATCTGTCAAATGATAAAACTGCATTTTTTCGGATGTGGCCATTTCTCTAAGTTAATGAATTACATTATATAATAATATAATGCTAATACTGTTTTATCATATGACAATGAGCAAGTAATGCAACATAAATAGTCCCTGTTCTAACTTCATAAGTACCCTATTTGCTATAATGTTCATGATTTACTTCAGCAATTTGTCGAAAACGATCGAGATACTAAAAATTAGGTAGGACGGACGAACGTTTCGTCTTGGAACCTTATTATTCTGCATGAGTAAGTGAGGTATACCTAAAATCAAAACCAGTACTTTTTCACTGATCTTCTTGTTCAATTAGAAAACTACAAAATACTTCCTTAACACCATACTTCCAACAGATCTCTTTACCACTAACTCAAATACTTTTAGTAGTTGGAATATCTCTCCTTTTTGTTTATTTTCTAACTATGGTTAGAAGAATGGCAATCATTTTATATGTTTTTTTCCTTTTTTTTTTTGTTAAAACTATTGAGTTACCCTACTGTAGCCAATGTCGAGAATGGCTTTGGCAGCATACCGTAAACCTTACAAAACGGTTTGTCTAGAATGCAATTCTATGTTATTCTGATATTGGTCAGTATTCATTATAACTGCATTCCATCATCATCATACTTATATTTTGTCAATTTAAGCCTTGAAATCAAAGAAGAAGAAAAAATCCTAATTCGATTAAAGGAAAAATGTTTAAAAAACTCAAGTATATATTTCTTTGTTCACACTGTGTACACAAACTCACTACAACATTGCATAACTTATTATTTTGATATACATTGGATTATAAAGAATATATAAATGTTAGTTGATTGCATAATTATATTCATAAGTTGAATAATTTAAAGTGACATGATTAATTTGAATACTACAGATTAAAACTTAAATGTATGTATGTATAACCCAGGAAAAAAAAAAAAAAATTCAAACTTATTTTTAAAGAGTTGTAAAAGTAGTAATATGTTTAGATAGTGACAATACAATTAAGGTATTTTATCATAAAAATAAGAAACAGATCTGTTGATATTAAATGAATGCTGGTAAATAATGGACAGATATTTTTGCATGCTTGAGATAAGGTGTTGTTTGAGTACTTTCGTACTTTCATGTAAAAAAAAAAAAGTTTGAAGGTTTGTCTGATGTGATGTTCATCGCCCCAATACATAGGACTTTAATGATACAAGTATAGTGTTTTATCAATGAAATATTACGTCGTTGAAAAGCGGCATAATAGAGTCATTCCTGACAACGGTCAAATCAGCCCTACAATACTGGTAAATCATGTTATGCCGAGTTCTGAATGTATCCAGAAGTGCTGGGAAGGGAAATAAAACATTTTTGGAAACAAAGAACATGGGGTTAAACGAATTGTTCTTCATGTTGATTCTGCTTGCTGCTATATATGCCGTGTTTTAAGTCAAGGAAGCGATAGAAAGTTAATATGATAAACTGGCACATGCGCTTGCTACATTGAGGTCAGAGGTCAGTTTCATATATCTTAGAGATTAATGTTAGAATTGACTATTAAAAATACGTTGGATTAAAAAACACCAGAGAATCCGGGACGTGTTTACTGGACGCACGTGGATATATAGGCATTGTATTTATCAATGTTTAAAGATATACGTTTTAATTGCATTCTACATTTAATCATTTAGGTTTTTTAGTTTTTATCGCTATAAAATCGTGCAATGTGCATAAACAAGAAACAGTGAATCAATATATATCGGATAATTTGATATACTAAATACACATGCTTTTTGCTAGTATTCCTACGGAAATAGCTTTTAAATCTTGTTCCCCCTTCCTTTTTTTTTCAAATCGTACCATCGCTATTCAATCATTCATCATTCTAATCATTTTACTTTTATCACTTTTCAATCAGTACAAGTTAGTGAAATGAAAGATATAATTAAGTTCCTTTCCAAAATTAACACATTTTGTAAGGGGTTCCGTCGTGGAGCTCAACGGTTTGCCTTCGAAATGATACTGATTATATTCTATCTCGGCCAACGTGTTGAAACCAACCTTTTCACATATATTTTGAGTATAGAACGATGGACCCTCTATTCGATCTGCCCTTGCTTCCAATTCCTTTGAAAATTTCACGCCTGCGTCGACCTGCAGAAATCAAATACCGTGGTGTCTGTAGTCCTTGTCCATCGATAAATATTCCATCATCATCATCATCATATCTTCCAAAAAATCTGATTTCGTCCTCTTTTTGTGACTGAAACTCAACAGTCTTTCTGAAGTTTTCATCCTCAGCTCCTGTAACAGTATGACTCATTCGGGGTTATTTTGGTTGCGAGCAGGACGCATATGATTTCGCCTGTTTCTTTTTTGCCAATTTCAGGGAATAATTCTTCTGTAATAAGTGCTTAAGATGGCTATCAACACTAGGATTTGGGTGTAAGCCGTATGCTCTGCAAAGAGGCTCATCAATGGTTTCTTCAAAAAATTTATGACTTTCTTAAATTGACCAGGCTTTATAATAAAAAAATGCATCCCATTTTGCCCAAACTGCTTTTTTCATCATCCCAAAGGTCTGAAAGTATGATGTTGGAATGTTAACATAATGCTTCAAAATGTTAAGTCAATTCAAATATTTTATCATGATAAGGCCTCCAGCCCATACACAAAATATTTACATAAATATTTTAAACATGCAAACATATATTGTGTCATGACAAGTAAACAAACATACACTTTTAATATAAATTCAGGCACACATTCATATAATTAGAACAATATCTGTAAATCTATACCTATAAGCATATACATATAATAAATTGTTGTTTTTTTCACAAAGTTGGGAATACAATGTCACAGAAAATTATTTCTTGATTTCACTGCGTAATAAATATACATTGCTAATCTTTTAATGACATTTACATTTCTACATGGCATAAGACTATGGAATTTTTCAACAGATGGATTCTCATAATAGATGTTTGGGATATATATAGAACGAATATTTTTATACAATGGACAGATGCATATAAAATAATACTCATCCTCCAAATAACACTCACAATAAGGACAGTCTCTGTATTCTCTAGGTATATTATAATAGCGCCCTGTTTCTATCATAATACAGTGTGCAGAACTTCTAAAATTTGCTAAACATGTCCCAAACTTGTCAATATTTATTGAATTCACATAACATTCAACATTATAATCTCTTTTGTATTTCACATAGTATGATAATTTTACATTTTTACAACATTGTGCATACCAATTTTGCAAGCTGGTCCCTTAATCTAGTAATATAAATGTCAAGGAATACTTCTTGATTTGGTACATATTGACTTTCCTACACATAACCAAAGCCATTTGAATATAAATGTTGTCGGACATTGCTCGCCCAATTACTATATCCTAAACTATCAAAATGTACTTGCATATCATAACATATCCTCACATATCTATATTTAGCCATATTAAGTATTCTTAGCCAATAACTAATACAACGTTTGACTGAATTTACACACACACACACACACACACACACACACACACATATATATATATATATATATATATATATATATATAGGAAATCGTCCCAGGTCCCCAAATACCGCATCATTACAAGCTGATTGTTTTACATTTAAGAAACGTTTACACGCAAATAAATGAACATTTTCTAAACATACATAATAATTTAATCCCCATATTTCCTCTCTATATAACATAATTGGCTGTATTTTATATCAAATATTAAAAAAAAACGTTGAATATGAAAAAATGTAATGCAGGGATGTTGTCAGAGAATTTGCACCAAGTTTCATTAGATGATGTTTATTTGAACTCTTTTCAGTTCATACGTCAACGATATTCAGAAAAAAAAGGAAGTTAATTTACTAGACTTATCACTTAAACATTAAAATAAAGTCTCAAATTTCATGTCAATTGTGAATGATTTCTCTTAAATTGAACGATTCCTCTATGATCTGAAAAAAAAATTAAAGTATAAAGATGACGTTAAAATGAATTTTTATATGTCATTCGAGCGTGCATTCTTTTGAATAAGTCTGAAAATGTACAAATACACTACACTTATTCTACCCGTGACAAAACAATAGCAAAGCCATTTTCTTTCAGGAAAATGGCATTAGGCTCTGATGGTTTACACATATGACAGAAGTGATCAATGATTTTCTATATTCCATGAACTCTTCAGTTACGTATAACTGAATGAATTAATTTGCATTGGATCAAAATATTCAGAAGGTGCAATTTTGCTTAGAAATGAATACATATGTTTTTCATACTTAAGGTTGTTTGATAGTCCTTACTTCGAACTGTGTCCGATATGTAAGTGAGAATTTGGGGTATTTTTGAGTGATCTGGTCTTTAATGTATCAATATTATTATGATCTTGGGAAAGTATATAATCTGATAATTGTGTACAAAATGTAAACCAGTCATTTAGTCACACATAGCAGTAACATAATAACTGTAAATTCGGTTTAAATTTTAAATTACATTACAATTACAAAAAAAACATCCCTAAGTGACTGACGAATTTCATATTGTTCACGTGATCTACATATTACACTTTTAAATCATAACATTAAATTATTGTATGCTAAGTTAGTTGTAATAAAGGCAGTAAGGCATTTTCATATACGTAAATGCAAATAATTTATCAATTGATTATCTCTTTGGGTAACAAGGAGCAGGTTCAGTTAAACATTCAAATATCATGCATTCCCAATTTGCAGTATGTTACTTCGTATTTCGTTTACGACTAACATTAAAAACAATGTTTGTTTACGTTTGCAATTTTATCTACGGAAAGAAACTACTGCTACCTCAATAGTTAATGAATTTGTATAGGAGCCTATTTGTTAAGTAGCTCGGGCAACAATCATAACAATCATAGGACACTATTGCTTTTATTCATACATATTGTTCCTTATTAAATCAATCTCTGTGATTCATATAAAAAAAAATTTCAAACTAAAATGATATATGAAAAATAATTTTTTCTTATTTGCATTAATATTTTCGTGACAAATGGCATAAAACAAAATATGTATCTAAGACACTTATGTCCTCAGAAATTAAAAATGGAAACATATTTGATTTGTTTCCATATTTCAAGATAGTGTGTTTATGTTTAAAATACGGTTAGTAACATTTAAGAAATGCTTTTATCTGCTACGAAAATATACAGGAACTCTCGAGGAAAATAAGATGCCCAGATAAACAATATATAACATATATGAACAAAATGATGACGTGACGTATTGACAATATACACATATTTCTAATGCATTGAATCTGAGCGTGTATGCGTATAAAAATACGTTTATCGTTATATTGCTTATTGTGTAGATATAAACCTAGAATTTAGAATGAGGTCTTTTTTGCTTATAGTTTGGAAAATATAATATTCCTCACCAATTTCAAAATTTCATAATATTTCTATTGAACGTCAATCTGGCATCTTTTTGTTCATAACATTTAAGCAAATGCATCTTCTCGTGCATATTTTTTCTGCTAAGTGTGCCTTATTATTTACGTCTACATAACTCTGTTAATCATGTAAACCTGGTGAAAATTGAAACCTTAACACCCGGGTTACAACCGCAGTAAAGCAGTCCCGTATACGAAAATGTGAAATAAGTTCAATTTTCTCTTTCGGTAACGCGACAAAGATTCAGTAACATTGCTAAAAATATCATGGTTAATAAATATACAGTGAGTAATTACTTTAATTATTCAAATACACTGTATTATATGTTTAAAAAAGTGGTTAATGTTTGCAATTTCATCAGTTAGTAGCAAGGTATGACTTTCTTTATAATAAGAAAACTACGAGAAATAATGTTTAAAAAATATACAACCTCGACAAAATTAACAGGAGCCTTTTATTCGTTAGTAAGTAGTACAACTAAAAAAAAACATTTTTAATGGCCTTATATTTTTCCCCTCAAATTGAAATTGTTTCATATAAAATCAATCCCTGGGATTTCGAAACTTAAAGGCCATTTTTCAAGAACAAGAAAATATAAAATAATATACAGTTGGAACTCGTTATCTCCAATTTGCGTATGTCGAAATTTCGGCTATGTCAAATCAATTGACTTGGTCCCGATTTTTCCCTTCTTTGTCTATATACATTAATTTCGTGTGTCTCAAAGTTTATTTATTTCAAATTACTGTTATCTCAAAGTGAAAATTTGGGCCCTCACCCTATAGAACAATGCATAATTGTTTGTTTATCTCAAATTCCACCGACGCTAATCAGCCCGCCGATATTTTTCCACCTATCAGTCGACTGGTGACACTAGCTTGGCACGTGGCTATCTGTACGACAAACCGTGATGTTAGGCTTTCATTAATTACCGGATTATGTTTTGCCGAAATATTTGCATGGTAATTAGCTGGCCAAACACAAGCTGTTGTGCTTGGCAATCTTTGCTCAAAATATGCCAAATTTGCTTTAAATACCATCGTAGAATGAACCCGTGTCATAATTCACAATGCCTCTAGAACCTACTTGTCCATCTAAGAGCGTAAGTTTGAGAAAACTGTGTACAAAACAAACTGATATCACAAGGTTCTTTGAGGTGTGCGATAAAAATGATAGACAGTAAGAATGTAATTACATGTAATTTTCAGTGATATTTCGTTGTGCAAAGTGCTTTGAAAAATGTGCATGTTTATAAGTGCTCTTTATTTGTAGAATGCAGTTCGTATGTTTTCGCTCCATATTATTGTTGTAACCCTATTTGTTTATTTTGTTTACCGTTCTGTATTTATTGCAAGAAACGATTGAATAAATAAAGAAAAATGTTACTAATGGATTATTATTTATTAATATATTCCACAAAGAGATCTTCATAAGAGATCGACAGCATATTAATAGCACGATACAGGTAAGATTTCGATTTCATAATCCAATAATACCGCATTTCGGATTGGTCAAATTTCGGATATCTCGAAATATTTTTTTTGGTCCCATGAAATTGGAGATAACGAGTGTCGACTGTATATATATATATAACAAATGGTACATAATGTATACATATCTGCTGTAAAATAACAGTTAAACGTATTGAAAATGTTGATCAAATTACTATTATTATTATGGATGGATGTTAAAATACTCTTATTGATTACATTTTGCATTGGCAAGTAATCTCGAAGACAGTCTGTAATCGGAAATAATTTGAATTATTGGAAACATGCGAAATGTCTATGGAAAATTGACGAAGATATGCGGAATATATGTATATGTGTAAGCAAAAGATATTAGTTATTTTTGTAAACATTTGAATGATCTTGAATTCTTTCTTATTTATGCATTGTAGTAATGTTGTCAGAAAGTATGTATAGATTGCATCTCGTAACAAATCTTTAGCACACGCTTTGCTTTTCTGTCCAAAGAATATACACTGCTTTTGGCAGCATAATGGGGCTTTAAAAGAAAAAAATATGATTTCCTCTGACATTTACAAGAAAATAAAGTGAAAAAACAAAAACGCAGTCACTGAAATACATATTATTCACATTTAACATTTTCTTGACGGTCTTATATTTAGCAGCTTACAACAAAATATATCTATTACACTCCCGTTTCCTGAAAGCGGGAAACAGATTGTTTTTCATTTTTCAAGAAAAGTCTGTTAATGTTTTAAAAAAATGTGATTTGAACTATCATATTGCTAAATTTCGAATGAATTTAGTAAATTATTATGTATATATTAGTTAATATTGATTATAATATTGAAAATTTACTTGAATATACTTGAATTAGGTTTTGGTATCGTCGTATACAGCTAACTAGATAGGTGCATGTGAACATAAAATAGAACATTCTGTACCATTTTGGTAATTTATGTACCCTAACGCAATGCCCATGACTGCTACATTGATGTTAACGCTATGAGGATAGCTGTGGCTTGATATAATGCTTATTAATGTATGCGGTATCATACTATTTAATGCAAAACAAGTCGCATCGGCCAATTAAATGATGTTATTTGCTAAAAGTCAGACAACTGAGCCAACTTGTGAGCAATAAAAGTTACTCTATCTTTATTTTTATGATATTGGAATAAAAACAAAAAACAGACTATGCTTCCTCATTATATCCTCGTAAAATACTACTGTGCTTGTGTAAACTATAAAAACAGTGACTGCAGATTTTATGTATTAATAATGAAAATATGTTAACATCTTCAATTAATGAAAACCATATTTTAATTGGGTAAGTACATGTACATAAACATTTTGCTTGGGCTACAGAGAATTTTACATTTTATATGGCCACATTATTTATTTGGTTTAGATTTTTCCGGATTTTAAAGCAATTCATATACTATATACTATTCATTATTATATACTAAACATGTATAAAACACGTTTTTTATCTGGTATTTTATTCACATTATAAAATGAGTACAGTTTGTTTTGATTTCTAAGACTCTAACTTACCCCATTTGATCCATTTGTAGAGGAATCATTGCTTTAGAATGGAAGTTTTATGTTCTTATCAAATTAATGTATGAAGTAAAGGGGAAAAATAAGTGGATGTCAAAATCATTCTGTAATAATAGAAAAGTTTACATATTCCGACGAATTTCGGTCAACGATAATTGATCACTTACTATCGGTGATTGACTAAATAGTCGTTTTTGCTTGATTTCCTTATTTATATCACAAGGTAATCAACTTACCAAGACTACGAGACTTCTTCTTGCTTACCCCACATGAGCACGACCTGAATTACTGCCTGGCCATAAAAAAGGCGGTGGCTGGTTTG
>JAIFHC010000354.1:0-50000 GCA_021229015.1 Solen grandis | reverse complement strand
TTAAAACTTTGGGAAACCCGCATATGACGTGAACACAAACGGATTATCTCGGTTATCTTCCAAATACAACATGTCCGAAATGTTATGAGAATAATACTGAGGGACTCACAAATCCGAATATAATTCATACGCTTGCAAGCCCATAAATAGGACACTCAATAGCATAAACTGGTGAAGAAAGATGCCACGTTGCGGAACGTGTGACTTGGTGTCGTAAGCACCTGCGTTGAAGATATCGATTTTATATCTTACCGATTCCCGCGAAGCGGACGTTTGCGAAAATTGCGTTTTCCCGTGCAATGTGACCTACACTTGTCGAGTTTATTTGTCAGGAAACTAAGACTTCACCATTATGAACGAAGGAGAGTAGAAAAAGAACTCTTTTTCATTTCTACCGATTACCTGTGGTCTAGGGTTTGTTTTTGTTTGGATTTTTGTTGTTTTTTAACTATAAATTCTCTCCCCTTCTCTCCTCTCTTTTTCAATACATTCCGACAGGTATAAAATGATGATTCAGTTGTTTTTTGTTTATTTTACCTGTCGCAATGTCATTGGAAGGAAATCGTGTTCTGACCTGACATGGCATGTAACTTAGTTAGGTGCTGCTTCGCACTGTACATAAACAATTTATTACAGTGCGGGTTTAACGTAATTTTTAGGAGAAAAAACGATAACACGATTACAAAGCTATAATATCCCGTTGGGATGCTGTGTTACTGCCAAACCACTGTGATGGTTATTGCAATAATTCAACCTTTTACATAAATGTAATACCGGAAACGGTTAGCTTCTGCGCGGTTTTAATATGCCTCTCCACGAGGGCCTGGCGTCCATCTATTCAGTCAAACTGAAAGCCATATTGAGATTTGTTTAAATGCAACTTAAAAGGACGTTATTGTCTACGTTAAGGATGATAAAACACAATTTAAACAAATTCAGAAGTAACGATGTGCAAGTGTACACTCAACCTGAAACCCAATTAAATCTTGTTTATAGCACTGCAAAGCCATCAACAGTTTAACACTAACATGAAATCAGATCATTATGAGAAATAATTGCTTTTGATTGCATACTATGCACCCGTATTTAATGCTGCGTTTACACTATGTTCCCGGCGGCCACGACGACCACGTTTCAGACCACAGTGGACAAAACTGGATGGTCGTGAAAGAACGTGGTGGAAAGGGATGGGCAAACTTGAGAGACCGTGGTCGCCTTGGATGCCGGGCCAGGTTTTTAAACTGTCAAAAGATTCGCCACGGCGAATTAGAAACCTAGTAGGCCGTAGTAAAACGACGTGAACGCAACAAGACAGGGCGTAATAGGCCGTAAAAAAAAACTTAGAGGTGGTCCATAGTGGGACGGGGAGCATTCCTGATGTTGTCTCGAACAACGATTGCTTTTTATTTGGATGGCATCTTCAAAAACTATGTAAATGTTCTGTGTTATCACGCATTCTGCATCGAACAACATTTCGGGATTTTATTTAGATAAATTTACTTTTTCCTCCTTTTTGCTACGCAGAGATATTGGTCTTTATTTCTTTACCAAATGTTGTTAATTCTTAAGTATATTTAAGTACGGTTTCATTATGGAAGTCAAAATCGAATTGAAATGTGCAGAAAAAATATGCTGGAAATAATATGTTCAATAAACGGGGATAAAAAGTAAATGTGCTAAGTTGCAGATAAGTAGGAGATATTTGAAACATTGACAACTGCATTTCCATCACTTGTACTTGCCTATAAATATGCACATGCATGTTAGGGTATCACCTGCCGCGCTATTTATATGCATCGCGATGCAAAGTTAGGTTTCAGTTAAGAATCTAGCTAGGGAAATTTTAATGGTAGATATTATTCAGTTAAGCTATTAAATATCAATAAAATAAAATGTTATAATAAAAGAATGAAAGTAAAGCAAAGCAACTAACAGTGCTTTGCATGAGGGAGTGGCAGGCTGAACTAGTGGAATTTTTAATATTTATTTATTTTTTTAAGTCTAAACCCCATATGTACATGTAGGGCATTGGCAATTTGTCAAAATGTCCACATTAAAAGCTATCAAAAGTATTTTTGTGCTGGATATTTTTATACATTGCCATCTATTATTGTGCGTTTCTTGTATTATAATTGCTTGCTTTTTATTTAAAGCATTTATCAAATAAATCTTATTACCTGAAAGAAAGAGGGAAAGAGGGACAATGTGCTTATTGAAACAAATTTTGTGTTTATCCTTTTTTGTTACGATTATGTAAACGCAAACGTCTTTATGACAAGGGAGTACGGCATCGTTTGAAAATTTGAATAAATGCCTCTTAAGTGCATTTAAAATTTTCTCAAAGAGGTATTGGCGCTTTGATTCTTATCGTGGTTACGAACGTGCCCCAAAGTTGCCCGGCATCCACGTTTCATCTGAAGAAAGCCTTGACAGAACGTAAGAAACGTGAGGGAACCCATCAGAACGTGGCGGACCGGGAGGGAACGTACTGGCATCCATGGTACGAGTAGACCGCGGGCCGCAACGTGGTGCGCCTTGTTGCCACCGGGGCTCAGTCCTTTTCCCCTCCACGGCTCGTCACGGATGTATCGTGATAGTACGTGAGAAAACTTGACAGAACGTAACGCAACTTGTATACATAGTAAAAAATTATCAAATTTCCCACGGCGCACTACGTTTCGTGCAAACAGGGCTGCCGTGGCCGCTGGGAACATAGTGTAAACGTAGCATAAAATACTATTAATTTTTTTCTCTGACAGCCCAATTCTCCAATTCTTTATTTTGAATGCAAAAAGCGTAGATAATATTTTTGGAAGTATATATATATATATATATTCAACTCTGTATATTATTCGTCATTGATAAATTAGGTAAAACCTTATAACTGTTCATTTGATAGGTAAATCCAATGTGAATAGAATGTTCATTTAACACTGTCATGAAATTAAGTCACTATCAAAGTTCAAAATGTATGAATATCATATAATTCTTGCATCAAATACAAATATCATAAGCACAAAAACATACAAGAACAATAAGCATAACGTATTATGATGGTTAGTTAAAGATATAATCGGCTCACCTTCCAATAAATATGAGTTATGAAATATATTCACCTTTTAAAACATTAAAGCTATAAAACGATATATGCGTGAAAGCTGCCGATGAAATCATTATAATCAAGAAATAAAACCTTGTCACAGGAATCTACGGAAAGCGTCCGCCATCTCTGGCAATTAGTTATGCTGATGATGTTTTCAGTACCGTAAGGTCACGGGTCAAAAGGTGACCGATACAAAATGGCTGAATAGCATTTTAATGAAATTTCTATGTAAAGGAGAAAGGTCGAAACATAGAAACGACACATTGAGGCTACTAGAGTCGAGATGTGTGTGTGTGTGTTTTGTGTCACCGCAGTATGAAGAGGGATCACATCTGTCTGTCCGTCACACTTTTTTCCGTCACGCTTCAGCAGGTGGCACACGTGTTCCAAGGAACACTTTTTTTTTTTTAAATAATAGATATTTTGTGGCATGATTGTCATGTAATCAAGCGTGTCTAATGTTGTAATGTTGCCAGAGGTCCTCGCATCTAAATGAAATTGGAGGCGTTTTACCATGTTGACGTCAGGCTCTTCGTCTAACACATTGACGCATCACAAAGCCGATTCTTGCTTTTTCTACATGCGCGCCTGATTACACCAAGCCTTTGCGCAAAGAAGTAATCCGTTTTTAATCGACATAAAAAATATGGAAGTTCGGATAAATCTCAACAATATCTCATAAGGAAAATTAAATTCGGACATATTCTAGCGAAATAATAATAATAATAATAAACATTCTTTAGTAAGCACAACATTTACAAAAATAGTGCACAGCATGGGCCTATGCTGTAGCTGTCATTTTCACTTTTAGCAATGGCGAATTCTATCGGACTGATATCAGTTATCGCAAAGAATTTAGAATTTGTGCATCTTCTTTATAGATGCACAAATGGGGTGTCTTCTCAATGTTGTTGAGAAAAGGGACGCTATGGTCATCCTGCCAACCGGAATAAATGAGGCCGAAATGATCTTTCAATAAACGATTTAAGAGAGCGGTCATGATAAAATAATACATATCCAAAGATTATTTGAGCAAATGTGCACAGGGCACAATGAAATTGGACGAGAAAATCATGCAGCCTGTGTGTTGCTTCATTAATATTTATGACGTTCCTGAATGCGATCGGATTTTTCTGACTATGTTATACAACTTTCGTGTGCATCTGTCCGTTTATAATCGGTGGTTTTATAAGATTTTCGTTGTGTTCATATAAATAAGTTATTACAATTAATGATGCTTAGTTATGGAAAACACGGATAATTATTATAGAGTTGTTTTTATACATTTTTAAGTTTTTTATTTCGTATAATATATTGAGGAATAAAATCAGTATCATCAGCAAAAACAAAGACAAATACGACAGTCAACAAAAAGAGAAATATAACAAATAACGATGCTTAGTTAAGATAAGCACGCATAAAGATAATTATTACAAAGTGTTTTATACATTTAAAGGTTCGACTTTTCGTTTGATATATTAAGGCATAATATCAGTATCATCAACAAAACCAAGAATAAACAATCAAAAGACCGCATACATTGAACTACATAAAATACGCTTGTATAATGGCACTGTAATCTTTGTTTTGAGTCTCTTTAATGCTCACTCTTAATAAGGTATTCAATATATCAAATAAATGGTCCGCATAAAATCTAAGGATTGGATGACAGAACCAATCACTCGAAATATTATCATTTAATATGCGCCTTTATTCGCAATATCTTGATTTTCTTATCATAATTTGTGCTTCGATTTAATGTTATTGAGAAAATTAGGTGGCTGAAGCACAAGCAAATCGATATTTTTATTTTCCTCGTCACAAAGAGATTCCTCATTTTGCAGATATGTCGATTTATGGTAAACATTATTCTCAAACTAAAATCAGATATGTACACGCACTCGTTAAATATCATTACAATCCCATTTCAGCTACCTCATTTTTAGTGCCGACTTTTTCTCATGAATTTCTTTAAGTAAAAACACTTCTAGTCAATGGAAAACATCTAGTATTAGATTTAAATGATGTGGATTCGAATATCGTTGCTTACAACCATTCAAAGTAATGTGTTTCAGTCCATCGATTATTTTTTACGTAACCTAGCGACAAACTCTTGATAAAAGTGGATTTTTGTTTGTTCATTCTATTAGAAAAAAAATATTTTGATTGCAGTAAAAATAAATTTTTGAACGGCTGGAAACTATTTTTTTTACCTTTCATTTTTTTTCCAACTTTAATTATCCCCGTCATAGGTGCATAGGTGACAGCAGGTCGGGGAACCATCCTGTAGTTCATCTGGATGAATTACAAGGTAAAGAAAATAATCAGGCATGTTTAATATCGTCTAACAAGAGTGTTCTTTGGAACACATGTGTCACTTTCCGAAGCGTGACGGAAAAAAATGTGACGGACAGACAGACGACGGGAAAGTGATCCTTATGTGTCATCTCTGCTCACAGCAGGTGACATAAACATAGCCTTGGTGAAATATACACCATTATTGACGTAACTCCGCCTGTGTGTACGTACATGTTAATACCGTATTCTATATTTAACAGAGTCCCCCTAAGTGGTCGTACCATAAACGAGGGAGAGTAGGAAACACACTTTTATTTCCAGCGATCATCTGTGAGCGAGCTGCTCCGATTTTTAGTTATGTGTGACGTAGTCACTCACAACTATAGTACCTACATTCTGAGCATCCGTTTCTTTTAGCTGAAAACCGAATAACCTCTCAATTGTGTATGAATGATCGAACGATTTAACAAAATGCTATAACACAGGTATGCTGAGATTCAGATAAAGTGTTGAAAACTTAATTTTGAGTAAAAGAAATAAAACCTAAGGGACATAATACTTGTGTGTGGCATAAAAGCAGAGATCTGAAGAACTAATTTCTCTATGATGTTACGTAACTGTCACTTTACCATGAGGAGGAATATAATTTCTTTTGATGGAAAGGTGGCTCGTAGATGATTTTGGATTGTGGATGTGCAGGTTCGGTCATTTAGTGGTGTTACAATGATCCATATAGAAAGCTCAAATCCATGAAACTTACTAATATTCACATCAAGCTAACGACCTGATACCCCTAGGGGTTATTTGATGCACTTTAGAATAGCTGATACCTGTAGGTTGCTAAGTAGTCACTGATACACTGATATTTGTATCTATAAATAGAGGCTGTGCTGTCGCTGATACTGAGAGTTTAAATCAAAGCGCTGATAGCGCTAAGAGAACAGTATTGTCGAATTTCTTTAGTTTATCAAAGTAAAGTTAATAAATTGGGTCAAATTCTCAAACAATTGACATACAAACCGCTTTAACTTTGCGTTAACAAGGTCATTACAAGAAGATAAAGATGAACGCACCATTTGTTTTAACGGACGGTTAACATTTAGCACATCTCCCTATTTCTATAGCCTACAGTTTTTAAGATTTCTATCAAATATACATATCTAAATCAAAAGGAAGCAAATATAAAAGAACAATCGTTTATTATTCTAATATAAGTTTGGTATCTGGCAAAAACTAAGTTAACCTGCATATCTGCTGCTTGTCGAACCCTCTTCCACTTGAGACACACACAACTTCAGTGCCTTCAGCGCACTATAGTATCGGCAGTGTAAAGTCCCCAAATAAGGTGTTTGCGGCACCACGTGACACGTTCCGCAACATGTTTTTGGTAAGTTACCAGCTGAACATTAAGTTTCGATATTTTATTTATTTTGAACCACTGAATCCGGATTCTGGCAACGAACAACAAAAATGACATATTTTATGAAATGTGTACATTATTTTTCAAAAAAAAAAAAAAAAAAAAAATTGCCTAAAAATGGCTTAAAATCAAATATTATGTACAGAAACAGGATTAAGAAGAAACATAGCTCAAAATGTCTTTTTAATAATGTTTATAAAAATTACTGAATCTTTAAATGAGTACTGTTTGAAGCATATTGCTGCGTATTTAGATAAAATGAATATGTAAAAAGTATGGATTTTTACCATGGCGTATAGAATCAGTAAATCAAGTAAGTACCTAAAATTAAGCGTCAATTTACATTTGCACATGTCCCATTAGTACTTAAATACCTACATACATTAGAAAAAGATAAATATGTTTTCCTTTCTAAATCTGAAAGAAAATAGAAAGAAACAGTTTTGAATTTGTTGGGATACGAACCCTAAATCATCAGTTCCATAGTTTAGCCGGTTTTATGGGTGCTCCTCCGTTATAGGCGATGCATCAAAGTGTTCCAGTTTATAAGTTACTAAAATTAAAACCAACTACAGAATAGTTTGTTTATTTGATTTAACGTCCCACCGACAGTATTTAAGTCATTTGGAGACGACGTCTACTTGAGACGGATATGGTGCTGCCACACTGCAGTATCACGCCCAGTCACATTACCCTGACGGTGGGCCAACCAAAGGTACCCGGTACGTTGCTGCCCATTAAAAAGGTCAATGACCTTATATATAATAAGGTAGGTAACTTCGTCCATTGAAAACGTTTTGCCTGGTATGATTAAAGACAATCAGGTACAAAAACACCCCATTGCCAAAGGAATCGTGCTACAACAGTTCGCGAAGTCGAAAACACGATTGGTCGGATGAGATCTGACCAACGGAATCTCGCCAATCTCTCTCGTGTAGAACTTAAGAAACACTTAAGCCACAGTATCAGTGTTGAATTGTATGGATAGATACTGATAAAAGAAACAGATAAACCTAAAAATAAACCTAAAATGATTACTTGTTATTTCATTTTTATTCCATGTAGCTTTTTTTCTGCCTTTTTAAAATTCATCCGAATTGACCTTGACCGATGATCAGCTACGTTTAAACTGCTGATTCTCTACAGCTACTATTGAGCGTCTCGGTGACATTGCTGATATAGTTTCGTTTTCGATTTAGTCACAAAATCTCCTCAAAACAATGGATTTCAAGTCAGTACAAGTATTCATATTAGGTATATTTGTTTCTTTCCATACAATTCATTATTGAATATACCAAATATAGTGCCTTGGGTTACTGATGTATAATATCCATTGATTTTTGTCCCTGTCAGAGGAATATCTAAATATACATCATTATTACAAAAGAAGTGACAGATCGTCAAAATAAGGCCCGCCTCAGGGACTCATCACCGACTGAACTCAAATGACAGACTGACAGACAATAAACTTTATTCACCCACTATTACAAAGTAACAACATGGGGTTATGATCAAAATAACAGGCATAGAGTGAAGTCACCTGTTCTCTCACTAATAATTAAAGGTGGAGCAGATCTGGATTTTATCTTTAATACAAAAACGATTAAGGTTTAAAAGTCTGCAAAAGTAAGTTGGGAGTTAAACCGTACAGGTATGTCTCAAATATTAAAAAGTAAGGCAGACAATTACGAGTTATTTCTTGTGTTAAATGATGTAAGGTTTATAAAGGGGGGGGGGGGGAGAGAGAGAGATTGGGTAGCAGTCAGTTCAAGATTTTACCATCTGACATTGTTGCATATGGCCAGCCTTCCTTGTTTGAAATAGATTACTTTAAAATATTGTTTAAGCCTTTTTCAATGTACTTGAAATGCCATCCGATATATTCATCCTCCAAGTTGCCTGGTTCTTTTGACTTATGAGAGTGTCATTATGAATGGATACATAAATTTAATCATTTTTTTTACTTGTAAAACAAGTGTTTTTTTTTTTGTTGTTGTTGTTGTTGTTTTTTTTTCGCAGCATCGTTCTTACAATTAATCTCCGTCATTTTGTCCCCGTGTAATTCCCGGGCCTCTCGGTTAGAAGGTAGTGTGAAAGTTTGACCCGAGAACAATGTTCTTGACCTTGTTCATGTCGTAAGGGCGATTCTATCTCGAGTCGGGCATAGCAAACAAAAATAACGAATCGCCCAAGGACGCCCTTTGTGATTCATTTTACTTATAGTAAAGCATTTTTTTAATATTATGTTCAACCGTAGAATTGTTTTGTCATAGATATTTACGCCAATTTTACATTTAATTATCCTTAAGATTTTGAAGAATCAAGAAAAGAAAAGAATTGATTTTGTATTGGTTTCTGAATGACATAAGCGTTTCCTGTTCCTTTTACTCTGTAATTGAGACTATGTGGGTTGAGCATTTGCTGCTTTCATTGTATTTTGATCCCTTTTAGTTAATTACAATGAACATTATTAGTAAATCGTAATTCGATTGTCGAGCTTGTTTTCTCTCAGTGCAATGTAATTTTGGGTTTCTTTTAAGGAATACTTTCCTACATTTATGTATGCAGACACGATATCTTAATCATCGAAGGCAAGGTTAATAACTTCTACTTGTTTGAAGCCGGTATCTACGATTTGCGACCCTGTAGCATGCACACCAGTCCATATACATGTGTATTTGTTTGCTTTGGTACATAAATGCCCATCTACAGACACATGGTGACACAAGGCAACTAACCGTGATCGTAAAAAAAAAGTAATAATAATAACAAGAGGGCCAAGATGGCCCTTGATCGCTCACCTGAGAAAGATGATTGCTTAAGAAATAAAGATGCTAGAGTGTAAAAGTGAAATCTGGCTTTTTTTATGGTGAAAAGGGCATAACTCCTAAATTGACTAGTCAATATCAGTCATAATTGAACCCGATTGCGAGATTATGGGCATAAACAATGTCTTAAAGTTTTAAAAAGATTGCTAAAAAATGAAGATGCTAGTGTGTAATCAAAGTGAAATCTGGCATTTTTTTATATTTAAAGGGGCATAACTCCTGACCTAATCAACAGATCTCAGCCATAATCGAACTCAATCGAGACATTATGGTCATAAACACTGTAAAGCTGATAGAGTGTAAACATTAAAAATTGTTGACGCCGCACGACGGACGACGGACACTCACGGGATCACAATAGCTCACCCTGAGCTTTGCTCAGGTGAGCTAATAAAAAGTAGGTGGTTTCCACAATGACAGGCAATACCGTCACAGACGGTATTGAAACTATATTTAGAATGAAAAAAACCTATATTGAGATCCATTCACTTTTCTCGCATGCGCTTACTTAATAGGATGAAATTACGAAATAACTGCCCTGAATGGTGAAGACGCCATGTTGCGGAACGTGTCCTTCGAGGATATCATAATCTAAATTAAATCGATTTCGTCGAAGCTGCGTTTACGAAATAAGCGTTTTCTGTGCAATGTGAACTACACTTTCCGAGTTTATTTGCCAGGAAGCAAAGTCTTAACCGACATTATCAAGCGAGAAAAGATTTTTTTTTAAATTTCTACCGACCATCTGTGAGCAAGCTGCTTTAAGAGATATATATAGCACAATGTAGTTCAGTTTTAAGGAGTTTTATGTGTTACTGTTAAAATAAACATGATTAAACAAGTAAACTGATATACGACTGACAATACTCAGGGGCATTTAAGTGATTCTAATGCTCTAGTCAATTTTATATTTTCAATGTGAAAGCACTTGAAATAAAGAAACTGTCAATTGTTTATGAATCGTGTAAATGTAGATCTATTATGCATAGCAACCTATAACAATCACGCGTATGTATATAAAAGGGAATTTCGAATAATTCCACAACCCCTTATTCAAATACTTGTACCTGACGTTATTCGATACACTTCTTCGATATACTATTCTTTTTTGTATATAAAGAAAATCTCCCCGTGTTGTACAAATTCGTTTCATTCGAAAACTTGTTCTTCTCCGAGGTCCTTGCCGATAGGTTCCTGTGATTTTCACGCGTCGCCTACATAGGGAATATTATGTTGCAGCAGCTTTTCGTGGCTTTATATTTTGCTACGAGCAGCGTAGGAAAAACTATTATCTCTAATAATGCCAAATTTTCCTGCGCCCCGTGAAGCGAAATACAAAGCCACGAAAAGCTCCTGCAACATAATTTTCATTTTATTATATACCTATACATTTTCAAAACTTAAGAAGTCAATATATACAGAGTTTAATGAGTTTATTACGTTGTTTTTTTTTTCAAGAACACAAGTTTTATCAATGGTGGATGAATTTTACTATGGAAATTAAATCACGCCCCCATGAATTAAAAAAAAATCATGACCGCCTGGACTGAAAACAAAACACGCTATGTGTACAGGCTTTTATATTGCTGAAGTGGATACTATTATTTGAAACAATAAGGTCTGAACATAACACATCTGCTGAAGAACCGTTCGTTTTTCAGTGACTGTCAGTGTCAGACTCAATAATTGGACAGATTCTTTTACGGCGTTTTGGCAGTGTGGGAAAAATGTCACCAGTTTTATTAATCATTGTGACCGGACAGTTCAACAACTTAGCATTCTGGAGGATTTAGCCAGTGTGTTTGGAATGAACACCACAGATCTGGATCTGGAAGGAACAGGTTCAAGCACTTGACAGGGCTGACTGGTAGTAAGTGAAGGTTGACATTAGCTCCTAGGCTGACTAGTTAGAACTTTGACTTGATGAGGAGGATTTTAGTTGTGTGAAAGTATGTCTGACTTTTGTTCCTGCATTTCAAGAGATACGTTGACATAGTTTTTATATTCTGGGCATTTCTGTGGGCACTTAATTGTTGAATTGTTGTTGTGCCATTCTAACATGTAACAGGACAGTGCATGAGTTTTTTCTTTCAGTGTGGTTTGTTTTCTTGCCTTACAAACCACATTCAGTTGCAATTAGGTTTTTCTTTAACATATTCAGTGAATGTTGGCCAAGTGACCGGGATTTGAACCATTTATTAGAGCCAGGAAGGCGCTTATGATTAATATCCATATAAAATGGAGAGTCAGACTGACACATGTCAGGCCTGTGATGTGCAAACACTTTCTATTCACATGCTGGACAGGTTTCTTGTGTTTCTTAGGATTAAAAGCACGTACTTTTGTGGTTTTCTCAGCAGTTCTTGTTTTGGTTAACCGTCTATTGTACTCAATATATTCTCTATCACTGTCCTTTGTCTTAAGCTTAATATCTCCCCACCGAAGTTGCCTGTTTTCATTACCCCCAAACAATACAGTGTTGTTCAACCATACTAAATTTAAAAAATATCTTGGGAGAGTATGTTCCGGTAAGTCCCCTCTCACGCAGTTTTTCTCTCTCCGCTGCCGTTAAAGGCTCTTTCTTTCAACTCTTACCGTTTTGATGCTAAAACCTAGCGAGATGTTGAAATTCCTTGTCCATAATAATAGTGTAAGGGTATTTCTGCTTTCTGGGGCATCTACAATTTAGCAAAAAGTAACTTTAATTCTACAATTAGATCTTTACACATAAATATTGTTAATTAAATTTAAAATTAATAATTGTTATTTTAGTTTTTTACTTTCTATGTTCTCTGGTTAATCCCCTTTCACACACTTTTTCTCTCCATAGGTGTCAAATGCTCAGCATTATTTATACGGTGCTCTTTTCCTTAAAATTCTTTCTTTTCAATGCAAAACCCTGGATATTTTTTTTGAATGAAGTATGAAATAATTTTTTTTTTGTAAAAGGACTGTCAGCATATTTGATAGAAAAACTATTGACAAAATAGAACAGAGTTTATGGTAATGAAAAACAGTTACACAGCACTTGACAAGTATCTCTTAGATTTTATGTTACCATTAGTTGTTGGGGATGTATTGATAAAACGAAAACAGTGACAACCCATATGAAGACCTTGATTTAATCCTAGTCTGTCATGTAATTGACCATGTAACATAGCTATTTTATGTATATTTGTATTTAATAAAATATGTTTTCATCAGAATTGTATTTTTATACATTTTTAAATATATTTACCTATCAAGACCTCTATGGAATGATACCAATGAGTCTGGTTCATACTTTGACCCATCCGCTTTCGTATAGGAAGCAGCCTATATGGTTGTCCAGTTCTGCATTCATTATTGCATGCTTAAATGATATAATATTTTTTTGTTTCATTTGAAGAGGGATTGACTGATGCAGTGACTGCAGCAGCTTAGGTTGAGTTGGGCGGTTCACTGCCAACAACGAAATCGTGATCTGATGTATCATGAACTGTGATTTTGGAATAAGAGGATTGTTTCAGCATCTTTCTCACAACTAGCAACATTTTTGCCCTGGGAATGGATAGTTTCATACAACTCTATCTCTTCAAATTCAAAGATAGAAAAAAATCAACTGATTCTACTGTTTCAAAATAATCACGTTGACTTATCTTTATTAAGTCCAAATCTTCATTAAAAATCATTCGACAATTTCCCTTGAAATTTTGTAAGCAAAGATAGTCAGCGTATAAGACCTGGCCTGGCTAGTAAAAAGTTGCAGCAGCCGACAGCAATAAAATAACGATGAATCTCAATAACGTGCGTGTTATTTGGAATGTTTCTGTTAGGAAATTTCAAGTGAAGTGTGAGAAAACTTTTTATGGGACTGAATAAGAGTAAACAACTATTACAAACATTTTTACGTTTATTTATGAATTTTGACACTTTTTTGTTAATTAAAATAGAAACGGGTTCTCCCAATAGCATTGGTTTCACGTCTATGTTTAATACGTAGCGCACATGCACTGGGAAGTACCATCGAAAGTTATCCGCACAAACTGACGTCACTCTATGTATTTATCTCTAACATAATACGGGATTTTAATCTGTAGAGTTGTATTTGCGCCTCGTGTTTTGCATGTATTAGAGGCAGAAATAAAACAAACAAAACATTGACGCCATTTTGAAAACAGAGGAAACAGCGCGAACGCCTCTTAATTACCTGAGTGTTATTAATGGACTGAGGACTGCCGCTTACAGTTTGTGATTAAATGTTTTTTTTGTCAATTTCAATTTTTAGATGATACTTAAGAGGTTTTACTAGCATGCATGTGACATCTGTTTCTGATTAAAGGTAAGAATTATCATGAGTGTATAAATCCTCTATAGAATTTCAATTAAGATACGTTTTATTTGTTATTAATGTACATTATAGTTGGTTGATATTTGTGTGCATATAATTTGGCATTAATTTGAAGCAAATGTGAGTAATAACTCACAAATCACATTTTTCGAAAATTCTTGTCTTTCTCATTTATTTTGCATTATCATTCAAAGGATATAGTTAACTAGTATATGTATTCCACGGACACTGACAGTCACCAAAATCACTAACCCCAATCACAGTGTATGTACACTGACTGTACATCGGAAGTCGGCACCAAATAGGCATACAAACATGTTCAATATATAAGTATTCAGTGGATAAAAAAACAAAAACAAAAAAAAACTTATTTTACAAACGCTTTCAGAGAGTTTGTGATAAATAGTTATTGTTGGTTCACTGTACCAGGATGTACAGACGTACCACAAGACCTTGCTTTTTTAAAGTAATTGATTCATAAACTTCCATTTCAAACATAAATTTTTTTTATCGGCTCCATTTCCAAATTTAAAACCTATTCAATACTGACGGCGTCAATAATCAAAACAAAAAAAAAAATGTTAAAACGGAGTAACATAGTAATAGATGTTAGTAAAGTTAGTTAATATGGTTAATATCAAATAATTTTCACGGACTGATATATTCGTCTATGAGCGAAATGCTATCTCTTGTATTTTTTTCCATGTGTACGTGTCTATGAAATAAATTTGTTATCAATAATACAAGAAAATAATTGTGTGGCACAAGAAAATAAGGGTGATAAATGCCACTTAAAGGCTTCTTATGATGATTAAAACTGCCATACTGAAATAAAAAAGATATAAATTGACATCGTTAAGTGTAAAATTAATTTTTCTTTTGCATGTGAGGATAGCAAGATCTGACTTGTATGCCTTATGATTAAATGGAATACACTTGCATATATATGAAACTGAGGCAATAAAAGACACTGTCGTCTCATTAATGTATTTTTTTTATGAAGTAATGCTATCTTCAAATGCATGGCGTTCTTGGAAATTCATTTTACCCGAGAAACATAACATGGCAGAGGATAAGAGAAAATAACGATTGTAAAATATTATTAGAAATGGTGGAAACATGTGGTTTTGGGGTTAGCGCACAGTCCAAAATTGTTTGTCTTGCAATTTATCATACAACTGTGCATATTTCACTCCGATTTTTTTTTTGATTTTTTTTTTTGGTTAATTTTCAACTGTTTATTCAATCGATGAATACATATCTAAGACGTAAATTAACTATTCTCTTGTAAATATCATTCTATAGTATATAAAATAAGAACTTAAGTATTTATAAATTGTTCTTTTCTTGAGTGTATTGTGGATCATTGTTTCCTACTTCAAGGACAAGTCAATATTTTCCCGTTTAATATAGTATGTAAAATGTCAAACATGATAGAATTACGGCTTTTGGAAATAACATTACCGCGAATAATTAGATTCAGAAAATTATTAAAACATCATACAAAGCCATTTTCTTCGAGCGAACATACCGATTTCTGTAAAAGCTCCTCTGACTTCAATCAACATCACACTTTCTCTTTCTGAAGCTGTCTGTTCGATGGCAAGGAATAAAACAAAAACTCCCAGAATGCATGTAGCAGTAAACAGAAATATTACTTGTGAACAAACATTGCCTGTGGGGTGTGTTGTGTCGCTATTTAGGTACACACAAATTAGATATTGTTGTTCTAGGATACTAAACTGCCTTTGTCTATCAAGACCTCAACATCATTTTCAGTTGAAAGGACATGGAATATTAGCTTGACACAAAGACATTTTTAATTCTTAAATCATCGCATGCATGCCTTCAAAATATACCGTGCATTTTTGTTTTCAAAATGCTAAATGTGTCGTCATGTATGTCTACAGGGACTATATGTTCTAGGGCTGCAACGATACACTAAAAGTCCGATTCGATTTCGATTTCAGACATCTCGATTCGATGATTTTTTTTATTTTAACGCTAACTTGTTTTATTGTTTTTGTTCTATTTAGTAGACAATTCTGCTACAAATCAACCTTGTATTTGCATTTTAGTTAAATACCTGTTGTGTTTATGAAAATAAGGTCTGCTATGTGCATTTTTCAACTTCGGAACTGTTTCGACCGACGCATTAGACGCCATCTTCGTTAGTGTAAAGTAATAGAACACTACGGGCTTACTGACTGGATCACTAATTTATTATTGACCAACAGTATGTAACGTTACAAAGCGGTAGACTTTTCAGAGAGGGACTAAAATTCTGACTACCGTCTTAGATTGTGAATCGAACCAAAATTGTTATGGCTGGTATCGGAAATCGAATCGGCGCACATGAAACCGGTTATATATGCATCGGAACGAATCGTTGCATCTCTAATATGTTCAGGTGCATAAAAGCTGGACGTCGCTATATGTCTGTAATATTGTCATGGCAATCCTTTCAACAACAAACAAGAGAGCCCTGATGAGCATTGAACGCCCACTAGTTTCTAGAGTACCACCAGCCTATCACTTGATTTTACTTGGTTGTCTTCAACAGCAACGAGATTCAAATAACATACTCCTAGCGTATATCTGCGTGTGCTAGCGTATAAGCATTATTTCTCATACGCTCGCATACGTTTGTGCCATATGCTCGAGTGTAACAGCTCCATTATCTGCAGGTCTCACCTATTACACACAGGTCGTGGGTTCGATATCCGGCCGCGACATACCAAATGCGTAAAAAATGATACTGGTATACTGGCTTTGCTTGGCGTTCAACATATAATGGTGGTTCCATGACTAGTTGGCCCGGTTGTAAGGATAATGTGACTGACCGTGGTATGCCCCATGACTACAGCGTAATACTGCAGTGTGGCAGCACTACATCTATCTCAAATAAACAAATGACTGAAATACAAAGATGGCATCATTAGTGCAAACCCAAAAGTAATCCTGAACATTGTTTTCAGAGTGTTTTTTTTTTAAATTTATTAAATAACTGACCATATGTGCAAAATGAAGAGAAATGTGTGCATTTGGTTTAAGGGAATATTTTTATGTATATATAAATATTTTGGTTACCATTGCAACCAGAGTTTTACATAGATCAAGTTTTATAGAAACTTTATCGAAGGGCCAATGCTCATACTTGCCAGGTTTTATCAATGTTTAACCAGTTGTTTCAGACGAGAAGTTATGTCTGGGAATTAAGCCCCGACATCCGAGTTACAGGAAGTGGGCGGGAGCGATATGACCCTCTATCCATCCATCCACTTGGATGAGTACAATCTATCATACGTCTACAAAGATAGGAAAAACGATAACCAATATCTGCATAGCAAGATTTTATTCTAGTTTGATTTTAATCACATGCTTTGTATTTGTAACTAGACGGGTTAAAGTAAGTTTCTTAGGCTTTGTCCATAGCTCATAATTATATAAGAAAGAGGACGAGTTTAGTAAAGAATCAGCTTGATGTGATATCTGCGGCTGTGGAAAGCCATTCTCCGTCTCTATTTCCCATTTTAAATATGAAGATGCTATTTAGATTTGATTTACCCGCGCGTGGTCTTAGAATTGTTCTATTGTATCATCCATCTTACATCTGTTTGTCTCGGTCGTAAGCTAATGTATAATCATTAGCAGATAAAATTAAAGCAAAGAAAATGTCAATAGTGTCAAACTTGCATGAGATATTCTTATTTATGATTTTGTTAAAATGTTTGTCATATACAGGTGTCTTTCTGATATTGATCTGTGTATTACTAACACATAAGCTAACGGTTGCAGTATCTTTTTTTATTAAAATTAAATACACCTTTGCTTTCCTCGTAATCTGTTGTGCTAACGAAAAGTAACAATATGCTGATTAAGTTAAAAACTGGTTTTTTATACGTTGATTGGAAAAAAAATTATTTTTAGTATTATTTTTTTATGCTTGACCACTACATCGGTCACATGCCTTATATATATTTTTAAATACAGACATATTTTAT
This sequence comes from Solen grandis, assembly GCA_021229015.1. Taxonomy (NCBI): domain Eukaryota; kingdom Metazoa; phylum Mollusca; class Bivalvia; order Adapedonta; family Solenidae; genus Solen; species Solen grandis. The sequence continues at coordinate 32,017 of JAIFHC010000354.1, read as the reverse complement.
TATTGCAATCTGTTTCGACATTCTTTTTTGACAAACAACCCAAAAATCCCGTCCTATTACATTGGCGCCAAACAAGTGGATTCATTGCAGACTTGCATCGTAGAAGATTGGACGATGGGCAGCCCATGTGTGGTGTTTACAACATGATGTCACGGTGTTAACACATGCGTGTATTCATGATTTCGGACAGTGTAGGTCTGATGGATGTTGCAAGTGAGGAAAGCATCCTTTCGAAGTTTCTCACAGACGAACAAGTTCAAGATGAGACCACAGTGGAATGGGGCCTGCGTCTGAAGGATATGTTACTTCAAATCTGTTGGAAATCAAGAATGGATGAGGCTGAAAGGAAATTAAGACCGAAAAGCAGATTTTGGAGGGGATTGGGAAATCCGGAGCTGAATCAAGCCACACGTTCATATTTTGACAGTAGTATGAGCTATGAAGTGTTACGCAAGAAAGTCCGTCTAGAGGAGTATGAACTTAAGTTGCAGCTTGAACGACCGCGATCTCAGAGGATCACACAAAAGGTACATCAAACATCACCAGGTGTTAAATCTGCGGAAACGACCAGCCTAGTTAAGAAACTTGAAGACTTGGACAAGATAGTTGAGGACATGAAAAAGTCATAGGAGCATAGAAATGACTGCAATGCCTTTAGAGGAGGGTACGGAGGAAATATGTTTAGAATCGCCTAGACAGTGAGGTGTTGGATATCGAGGAGCTAGTTAAGGCAAGACTCGGTGAACAATACAGACAACAGCCTATCTGTCCCAGCCATAATTGGGACGAATTTCCTACGCTTGTTAAACATCGTAGACAAGAATAAATTGTCAACGGAATGGGCGTCAGCCTACATGTCAATTTCTGCCACATTTCTTGTCGGTACTGTAAGTACCAATCATAGACCCATCAAGGTGAGACAGTAACTCTCTCTTGATTTGTCAGGAAAGCGACAAATTGCTCTACTGCAGTAACAGAACAATCCTACTTTGCATCGTCTAGAATTGGCGTATGTCCGAGAGTCGTCGAACTGGGTGAAACGGATTGTTACAGAGTCTCTGTTCGGATCTACAATATGTCTACAAATTGTTGAATATTCAACTGAATTCCGTTCTGTGTGATTTTCAAGAGGAAAATGTCTTGCAGTCGTGGTCTCCTGGTGAGAATTAGAATTAGTTTAAATGACAAAATGTCTTCTCCCAGGGTCCATTTGACATAGGAAATACAAATTTGGTAAAGCATCACATCAGACTTGATGTGCCGGAACCCGTCAAAGAGCCTTACAGGAGGGTGCCTCCAGGACTCATTGATGAGATAAGAGGACATCAACGAGAGATGTTGTCAATAGGAGCCATAAGACCTTCGCAAAGTCCATTTTCTTCTAATCTGGTCATTGTGCATAAGAAGGATGGTACAATCCGGTTTTGTACAGACTACCGGAAATTGAAATCTAGGACACACATCCTCATCCGAGCATCGATGGTACCTTACATCTCCTTGCAGGTGCCAAGTTCTTTGCCAAGTTAGACTTAAAAGCGGGGCACTGGCAGGTCTAAATGGCGGAAGAGGATAAAGAGAAAGAGAAAACTACGTTTCAAATGGGCAGTCTGAGATACTTTTAGGCCAATCGTAGCCCTTTGGTCTTGCAACGCCCCAACAAGTTTCCAAAGCTAGATTGAGCGTTGCATGGACGAGTTGAACCTCAAGGAGTGCCTGATCTACCTAGATGATTTCATCTTCTTCTCGTCCTCTATTGAAGACCATCTTGTGCGGCTATTTGAAGTTGAAAGCGTCAAAGTACGGGTTCTTGATGAAAAAAAGTTACCTTGGTCATGTGATGTCTTCCGAAGGCATAAAAAACGGACCTATCGAAGATATAGGCTTTGAAAAATGGCCAACACTAAATTCGATCAATGAAGTTCGAAGCTTCCTCGGTTTTGCAGGCTACTAAAGGAAGTTTATTGCAAACTTCTCTTTAATTGTGCGCCCTTTGAATGACCTTCTCACAGCTCCATCAAAGAAGCAACCTGCGAAGAAGCAAACTTCCATATGGCAGGATGCACAACAGGAAGCTTTTATCAGAATCATTGAGAAGATGTCGACTGCTCCTGTCTTGGCCTATGTAGACTATACAAAGCCCTTTAAACTTGACGCCTCCTCTAGTGGCTGTGTTGCACAAAGAGGTTGGAGGTTTGAGAAAGTCCTAGCTTTTTCATGCCCTAGTCTGAAACCCTATGAACGGAATTACCATTAAAGAATTTTAGCTCTAAAGTGGTCTATTTGCGATTACATGTGTACTTCCATTATTACTTGTATGACGTTCCGTTCGAGGTGTTAACGGACATCAATCCTCTGACATATGTTTAGGCAACTGCAAAGTTGGATACATGTGGATAGAGATGTGTTGCTGCATTGGCTATGACTTTAATATCAAGTATAGTCCTGAAAGACTTAACATTGAAGCCGATGTTCTGTTGAGACTGCCATTTATAAGTACTCTTGAAAGTCCTGTCGAGGATGAACGTAAACCTCAACTGTGGACACGTGCTGCATGTAATGTGGTCTAGACCGTTCTTTGCTCTTGTTCTGTTGCGATTCCGCATGTAGCGGTACTAAACACAGACTGTGAACACCATCCTAACAACGGACCACATGGTCTATTGGAAGTGGACTGGGTGAAATGGATGCTGACCCGGTCATATGCAGGCTCAAAGGATTTGTTTCTATTAGGCAGCATTCTTATGAATTTTCCTCCGACCCTATGGAAGTAAGAAGGATTTCCACCAGTACGTGCTTGACCAAGGCGTGCTTTTGCGCAAAGTTACCGTGAGGAAAAGGTACAACAGATCGTTCTTCCTGAAGCTGCATGGGCTGAGCTTTTCAAGGCGTTTCATAACGATCTCGGTCACCAAGAGTGTGATAAAACACTTTCTGGCTTTAAAGAAAGGTTCTTCTGTTGGCCAGGAATGGGTCGGGATGTAGCGTTGTGGGTGCGTCAGTGTAACAGGTGTGTTCGCCGCAAGACAGGTCCATCCGTAGCGACAGGAATGACCAGTATTTCATCCTCTGCCCACATGAAGTTGGTATGCATTGACTACCTTTCACTTGAGGTATCAAAAGGCGGCTTCGAGAATGTATTGGTCACTGACCATTCACTGGCTACGACCAGGCTGCTCCAACAAAGAACCAAAAACCCGAACAACTGCGAGATTATTGATTGATAGTTTCTTCGTCCATTTTTATTTTCTGGAGAAACTACATAGTGACCGAGGGCAAAACATCTTGTCGAAAGTTATCGAAAGACCGTGCAGAATATCTTGGATAAGGCGATCGCAAACAACCCCATACCACCCCCATAGAAACGGTCAGTGCGAGAGGTTTAATGCCACTCTGCTGCAGATGCTGGGCACACTTTCAAACTAGAAAAAAGAGGACTAGAAAGCGGCGGTTCCAAGTTTGGTACACGCCTTCAAATTCACTGTCCATGAGTCTACGGGATATTCTCAGGTTTGGGAGACGGTCACGCCTTGCAATTGATGCTTTCCTAGGTCTGAAACATCGATGTGTTAGTGGGTCGTCTCCGTCTGATTATATGAGACAACTCGAGGATCTCTTACGCACAGCATATAGAATTGCCAGTAAAGCTGATTTGCAGAGTGGGAGGAGGGCAAAGCAATATTATGACAAACGAATCAGAAATATTAAGTTATCGCCTGAAAATAGGGTGCGTATGGAAAGTAAGGTTAAAAGGCAAGAACAACCTTGCTGATGTTTGGTCTGAACATACTTATGTTGTTCAGGAACAGCCTGTTGCAGTCATTCTGGCGATTATTGTCAGGCGGGAGGATAAACAGGACAAAATCAAGACCCTGCGCAGGAATCTTCTTCTTCCTATTCCGCACTTGCCTTTACCATTGGGTGAGTTCCCATGGAAGCTCTAGGGAAGGGTTGGTTAGTAACATGATTTATGCTAACTCCCACTTGTAAAAATTCAGCCAATCACAGGTTATATGAAACCTGCTCATTTTTCACAGCATGTAAAATCAGGGAACCAGCTCATTCTCGAGAAACACTGGGCCGAACGAGGTTGAGTTGAGGTCAAAGGTTAAAATGACGTCACTAGTGATGAAACCTATACCGTTCAGTTGGAAATCGGAGTATATCGAGATCGGTGAACTCGCCCATTGTCTCCATCAGTGTCTACGTCATCAGATGCTTCCCCTTTGTCAGTCGAACAGATTGTAGAGCGATGCATTTCATCAGATGGTGACTCCAGTGGCTCATTTTATATACCTCTTCACCGAAGAAGATTGCGTGAACCAGGTGTATTGCCTAGACGTTCGAGGCGATTGCGGAATCTTCCATCGTGAGGAAGAATTTTACAGGAAAGACAGCTCTAACTCATATGTATATTTGTCTGGTGCTGTATTTCATGCTTGCTTTTTAGCTCACCTGAGCACGTGTGCTCAGGATGAGCTTTTAGGATCGATGAATGTCCGTCGTCCGTCCGTCGTCCACAATTTGTTCGTTTGCACTCTAGCATCTTCATTTCATGAGCAATTATCTTCAAACTTCATATCAATGTTAATAACCATAAAATCACGGCCAAGTTCGATTATGGCTGATATCGTACAATTAGGTCAGGAGTTATGCCCCTTTTAAAATTCAAAAAAGCCAGATTTCACATTGTTTGCACTCTAGCATCTTCATTTCATGAGCAATTATCTTCAAACTTTATATCAATGTTTATTACCATAAAATCTCGGCCAAGTTCGATTATGGCTGATATCGGAACATTAGGTCAGGAGTTATGCCCCTTTTAAAATTCAAAAAAGCCAGATTTCACATTGTTTGCACTCTAGCATCTTCATTTCATGAGCAATTATCTTCAAACTTCATATCAATGTTAATAACCATAAAATCATGGCCAAGTTCGATTATGGCTGATATCGTACAATTAGGTCAGGAGTTATGCCCCTTTTAAAATTCAAAAAAGCCAGATTTCACATTGTTTGCACTCTAGCATCTTCATTTCATGAGCAATTATCTTCAAACTTATACAATGTTATACCATAAAATCTGGCCAAGTTCGATTATGGCTGATATCTACATTAGGTCAGGAGTTATGCCCCTTTTAAAATTCAAAAAGCCAGATTTCACTTTGTTTGCACTCTAGCATCTTCATTTCTTTAGCAATTGCATTCAAACTTAATGACATTGTTTATAACCAAAAAATCTCAGCCAAGTTGAGTTTGGCTGATATCGGACCTTGGTCAGGAGTTACCCCTTATATTATTGAAAAAAGCCAGATTTCACTTCGTTTGCCCTCTAGGTCACCTGGTCAAATCTTAGAAAAAACCTTGTGAACACTTTAGATGCCACAGTTTTGGCCCAATCTTCATGAAGCTTGGTCAGGATGTTTGTCTACATAATATCGGGTTTGAAAATGGGTCATGTGGGGTCAAAAACTAGGTCACTAGGTCAAATCTTAGAAAAACCTTGTGAACACTCTACAGGCCACAGTTTTAACCCAATCTTCATGAAACTTGGTCAGGATGTTTGTCTACATGATATCTCGGATGTGTTCGAAATTGGGTCATGTTGGGTCAAAAACTAGGTCACCAGGTAAATTCAGGTAGGATCAAAATGTAGGCCACTTAGTCAAATGTTAGAAAAACACTTTAGATGCCAGATTTTTTGTCATTTTGCCTAACACAGCCATCTTAATCAGGTGAGCGACACAGGGCCATCTTGGCCCTCTTGTTTCTTCTTCATTTTTGTCATTCATTTTTTTTTTCGATTGTTCCTTCTTAGATGCCTTACAGATGATACTGACCTTGTCGATGTCAGTTATGTATATTCAACAAAGATGTGTCTTTTCAGTCATGTGTAGTATTCGCTTACATATGAAAAAGAAAATGTTTAAGATTATTTTTTGCGCAACAAATTATGATCGATTATGTACGGTAATTTAATCTTTTTGTGTTGTTATTGTAAAATACTAGATACAATTGAAATATTACCCTCATAGTTCGCTTTTTTCAAAAGGTGAATATGTATACCTAGTGTAATAAATAGTTTCTTAGCTTTAGCATTTAATTTCAATATTGTTGTAATAATTTACTCATTGGTCTTGACTTTTACAGTATTGTCGAGGACGACAATTTCCGGAGAATGCAAATATGTCACAGAGCGATAACTGCATCGTTAATAAAATTTGCATTGACATAAATATATATAATACATGTATGTATAAAAATAAAATCATATGACATAACAAAGAGTGTAGTTTGATTCTTTGTCATTTTAAATATACATTGATATGAATATTCGCTTTAATAGAGGAAAATATATTTCTACTCACAATAACTACAGCTGGCATGCAGCTGTGCCACCATAACCATGTAGTCGGTCAAGCATGTGTAGTTATGAGCTTCAGTCCACGCTTGACCACTACATCGGTCACATGCCTTAGATATATTTTTCTTAAATGAATATTTTTTTTTGTTATTGCGGGTATGTTAAAGATATTTTCCTTCATCCATCTAGTATTTGATATTTTTGTAATTTTACCATTGTATTCATATTATATTCTGTAATAGTAATTTGCCGTTGACAGCATGTTTTTATTCTGGAAATGAGTTTCAGTCCACGCTTGACCACTACATCGGTCACATTCCTTATATAAATATATATTTCTGAAATTTATGAATATTTTTGATATCGAAGTCGGTTTCGTCATTTTCTTTGACAAACTACCCAAAGAACCCGTCCGGTGATATCAAGATGACTGAATAATTGTCTGCGGGGCGTTTAACTAATTAAACAAGCAAATAACTACACCGAGATCTGACTGATCATGAAAAAAACTTCCATCAGTGGTGCTTGAATTTATAACCTTCAAATCTGTGATCAGATGCTTACATGTAGCAACAGCGGTTCCACTTTCAGGGTGACACTCGTCAGAAATATCTGGCACTTGAATTAAATTGTTTGCTGAAATTGGAGGATCACAATCAGAAGAAGGATGATAATGCTAAATCACCTGATTTGTTTTAACTTTTACATTAATTTTACCATAAATCAACATATCTGCAAGTTGAGGAATCACTTAATTATAATGAAATAGCTGCATTGATAACGATGTGATTCAACAATCAAATGTGCAAATAACCTTTAATACGAAGAGCATTTCGAAATAAAGGTGCACATCACCGATGTAATCGACAGAGTGATTTCTTCTGTCATCGAATATTTAGATTTTATTTGGATCATGATGTAATCATGTGTTAATTTCATCATGGTCGAAAATAATACGTTTATTAATATCAAACATTTTCAGCAATTAGGACCAAAAAATAAAGAGTTAATATGGTAATCGGATTGAAGTAATTAGGGTTTCGTTATTTGATCTTATCAATTTGCCAATATTCTATTTCATTTAATTTTTACCGCAGTGTCAAGCCAATGGTTGTGTTTTGTTGATATAATTTTACTGCCTTTACGTATAAATATTGTGGTCAGGGGTAGAGGATTTTACCAGTATTTCACAGCATTGGCGTTGGTATCTTCACCGTGACTTGCAAATTATATTGTTATGTCTCTAAGAATCCATCTTTATTCCACAATAAAAGGCTAAGTAATAAGTTAATATATTTGTAATATCGTAGATAAAACGTATATCCTTATACCTCAACCACACCCTGTTTAATATTTCAATATAAGGTTTTGATTAATGTCAACTGGGAAACATGTTTTTAAAACAAATACTTATCCCACTCAATGGTTTCTGAGTTGTACTAGTACACTACGACTGTTTCGGACAAATTCTTGACCCATCGGATTTCGAACCCACAACCTTCAGATCTGCAGTCGGGTTCGTTACCACTAGACCACGGCGCCCTACTACATAAGCATATGGAAATCAATATAGATAAAAATAATTTGGATTAATGGACAGCAAGCACAGTTGATGGTCAGACTCAAGATTTCTTTATTCATCATCTCGCCGATTTGACTGACGTCGATTTGATCTGTACCGCGCTGGCCCCGATTAGACTTACGTCGATTTTTATTTCTCGCCCCCCCCCCCCCCCCCCCCCTCGCGTGAAATATTGGTTGCATTGTCGAAGCTAAGGAGCGTATAAACAATTTATAATTGTTATTTTCGGCATTGTTCGGCATCGCCTCAGTACGTCTCTCTCGATCTTTGTTCTTCCCCGTGTTTTATTGTACATCAAAACACTTTTTTATGTTCCAGAAATTTGTTTCAAGTTTCAGGAAATGTCCAAAACTTAGACGGTGTCCAGAATTGATTGTCATCGCCATTTGTGTTTGATACAGTAGATCATTTAATTTGTCATTTATCTCTATGTATCCTCTACGAGGTGTCTATATATCGGAAGGGTTTATGGTACCGGATCTAATTCTGGATACAAACTTGCTATGTTATGTGCACTTCGACGCCCTGTGTTTTCTGTATGTGTAAAATATATGCTGTCTGCTGTTCTTTTATATATGATTGCACGTCATGGGTTATTGTGCCTACTGGATTGTGAATTAACTTCTGTCTGTCCATATGTGTTTGATTTACTTAGGGACCACACCTTGGCTACACACTCTTCCCCGACTATGTCCCCAGACTGTTCCATCGGTTGACCCACCTGCATAGTCAGTCGGAGGTGTTTCACACAGAAACCAATTTTTATCCTATATATGTACCATATCCTTTATTTTTAAGAGCTTAGAGTACATAAAACATTAAACTACGTAAGTAATTCATGATCAACGATATAGCGAAACTAAAATCAATTATAAACTCATAGAAGTTTATAAAACTATATCCGCTTGTAAAAAAGAGATAAAAACAAACCAACTCATAAAGCATTGAGACATATGTTACGTTCGCATTTAAGAGGTAATTACAGGTAAAATATACGTGTATAAATGAATTTTCAAATCATTTCATCCATTTCACGAAACTTTATACTTAGGAGGATCAAGCACAAAATAGTAACAATCATCTGACTTCAAACTGATTCATTCGGTATACAGTCCATAGCTTCGAACGAATTTATTCAATCCTGCATGAGCAGGTTCGAATGGTTTGAAGCAGAAGTTTTATTGACAAAAATACTTCGCTTCCGCGATTTTATCATTCATTAAGAATATTTTGCTCGCTAGTCATGTAGTTTCTGTTTTATGTCGCACAATAAAAGCGTATTAAAAGGGACAATGCTAAAAATCATAAAAAAAGCTTCATTTACAAAACTTATTTTTTTTTCAAATTTCAAAATACATAACTAGTAGTTCATCTGACGTCATTGCTAACGAGTCGACCTTGGTGTCTTATATGTTACCGCTTCTCAAATAATAACAGATTTATTCGATATAACTTTTAAACCCTTGAATCTACGAGTCCAGTGGTAATATGATACCGTCAGGTGTTAGATTGCAAATTATAAAATCCAGAAATGCAAGCATTTTCCTTTGCAACAGTTAAAAGTTGACGTCTAGCTAACGCCAAAAGATTTGAAAGCACCCTATCATGTTTCTGTAAATCAAAATATGAGGCTTTCTCCAGATTAATAAGCTCGCTGCATTATATTCACCAACGAAAGACAATGACTACATATCGTGATTGTTATTGCCAGCGTGGTTAATTTAACGTAAAATGGAAAAACAAATTCGGTCAATTTAGTTACATACATATACACAATACAAAATGAATGGATCATTCAAACATAAAAAGGATTGAAAAAAAAACTTGACATACGCTTGATAGTTTTGTCACTGAATGATTAATTTAAATCAGCGAATTATACCGGGTATTGGCGAACCCCTGGTGAAATGGTTATAGGATTGATCTACTGTCGCAGCAACGGAAACCCTCGGGACAGCGACTCGTACATCTAGAACTATAATAATTTACTTTACTTGTTTATTTCATGCACATAATCGCAATAATCTTCAGTAAATGATGCAAAACATTTAAATGAATGACGTGAGTTACGTATTTCTTTACTTTTGTTTGAACCATTTTATTGGTGTTCTTATATTATTTATGTTACTGGGTAACTGCTTTGGTACTTCATTACATTTTTATACCTTATTACTTATAATGGAGCACAAAAGTAAATGAACAATTATAAACACTCGTGTCTTTTGAATGAGGCCGCTAAATGTGAATAAATCTGTTATTTTGTGTAATTCTTTTCAAATACATCACGTTTATTACCTCATCTTTTTCTTCATCTTTTTACTGCACGTTACACACGGATGCAAGTCATATCAGCTGCTTTATACAAAAATATATCTCCTTCATATCTCGTAAATAGTGTTTATGTGTTGTATAATTTGGTTGAATAAATATACCCAGGTGATATATAATATTAATGTTAGGAATCAACGTTCGCCGCCTACAAAATTTAGTCGACTTGTATCTATATAATTATATATATTATACGGCCTCTGTGTCCGGTTGTTTTAATCGTTGAATTGCTATAACTTAGCCTGTTGTGGGTTCGTGTCCCGGCTGGTTCTTTCAAAGAAAGCCATCCAGCTACTTTGCGGAAGATCGCTGGATTCTGCTCGGGTGTTTCTTTGTACTCAGTTGCTGAGGTTCAACGACCAATCAACAGTATTCTAGTCATACTGAGACTTGTGCCTATCTTAGATAATGTATCCTAACACTCAAATAAGACCGCGATCTTAGGGAACGTGAAACAACTATCCTCTGGGGTTTAGGGCAAACGCTTAAACACACGGCTAACGTAATAAATGGTAATTATCATATTCAAACCTGATCATTGCTTGGGCAAATATATCAAAGTTGAGCATTTAAAGGTAACTGAATAGACTTGACTATTTGAGTTTGCCGTCGCTTCAACAGTGTTTCAGTCATATAGCGACGTCCAGCTAATAAAAGGTGGAGGAAGACCCCGAGTGCACGGAGGCATCCGGGTAGAACCACCGACCTACCGCTAGCTAGCTGGAAGGCTTCCTCACATGAAAATCCGAATGACCCCGCCGGGATTCGAAACCACGCGGCGAGGATCTAAGTGAGTGTTAAAGTCAGCGACTTTTCCCTCTCGGCCACGAAGGCCCCCGGTAACTGAATAGCAAACTGAGGTCAAACACAGAGTTTACATTGTAATACATGTACATCACTAAAAAGCTTTTTTTCTTTTATCTGTTAAATCTTTTTTTTAACATTTCTTATCCATGACATTCATTTTTGAAGGACAACCCAACTAATGCACTGGTTGTATGCTATTGGAAATGCAGAACATATTGATTTGTATTTTATTGTGCAAAAAATAAATGTGTAGTAGTTTCATTATGTATGGAAATATTGAATGGGTTAGTCCATTTAAAGGTACAACATTTGCAGAAAGTCAGTTATATGCTTACAATACCGATCGTCAATTTGTGACATAATTTTTCATGAATGGGTGAGTTTTAAGGTGTTATTTTCCTAATTATATTTTAATTGTTTCAAGCGATATATTTATTGTAAACACAGTCATGTAAATAAGAAAAAGACGAGTGTAATACCGTTGAGACTCGTTATGTCGACATCGCGAATTCGACATCTAGTATATCTCGACATTCTATGAGAGTCCCGACTTTTTTCTCTATTATTATTTTTTTGTATCTCGACGTATTACTTAAGTCCCGATGGGTAAATTCTAACCTGAAACTATGTTTTTATCTCGACACGTGCCGACACGCTCAAGGACGAGCAAATATTCGGTATCGCCGCAGAAAGTTTTCACGTTTTCGTAGATTATGTCCCCAATCAGCAAAATTTGTGTCAATTGCAACATTAAAATAGTGCAAACTGTAATGTTTGGAATTGAACTGATTAATGCTAGATGCAATCATACACGCTTAACTAAATTTTAAAAAGTGTATAAAAACAGTTTTCATGACACAGTGATCTAACGTGGACGCCATTTGCTAGTATTAGCAGGGAGTATACTGAAAGAAACTTGCATCATCATCTGAAACAAAACTCAGTTTAGTCTTTTTATTTGGCATATAGGACCTTTATAGACATATAGTATCAAATAATGTGCATTTTGTGAATTATTGTTTATATATGATCAAATGTTTCCAAGTACATTTAAATTCATATATCGACATATTAATATCTCGACATAAAATGATGATTTCGTTGATGTCGAGATAACGTGTCTCGACAGTACATGAAACGTAAGAAACAGTTTTTGTTGTTTAATCTTGTTTGAAATTCAAATCAGATATAGCGCTTTATGTTTTTAATTATAGATAAATAATTATACTTGAAATAAATCGGAGTTTAAAGTTTGAAAGTATTTAGTTGAAATAATTTAAAACCTGAACGTTCCGACGTCTAGTCTTCCAATAGATGAAATAAGAAATCTTAAAGGAAGAAATACAGATAGACCCAGTCGTAATAATGATTTTTAATTGCATTTTTAGATATTAATGGAATGCAATAAAACGGATATCGGGTGGTCCACTCCGTTTCCAGGCGGTTTTCGGTTCGATACCCAGCAGCATCCTACCAATTACCGGTGTCAGGATACTCTGACTGGGTATGGTATAATTCCACCTTGTCCATGGTGTATCACCACTGCGCTATTTTATTCTCATTTAGACAAAGTCGCCGTAAGACACTTACCTCCACCTCCACTCCGACACAGAAGTATTTATATTTTTTGTTGTCAGACAAGTGACATGCAAAACATCTTAAAATAATCTGAATATCTATGATAGCTCTTTTGCTTCTGATATCAAAACCTTTACCCAAAACATTAAGTATGAGTCACCTTTACAGAATTCAATGTCTAAATATCTGAGTTTTGTGATTAATTTATTTAAAATCGTATTCTTATATGTGTTTTGCGCCCTTGCGACGGCGTCCCTTACATTTGGAGACTATGTTTATATTACTTTTGAGACAAACATTGCAGCACGAAATGCTATGATACTTTATTCTGACACCAGGTATGTAAATCCAGTGACATCTATAATTAATGCTAGCCGACATGCGGAGGTCTGAATCACATTATTCATAACTTTGATGTATGGAGGTCGGGGAACGAACCCGCGAATTCCCACTTCCGAGGCAGACCTTTGTACAACTGGCTGTGTGGGACGACTGTTTTAGAATGAAATTAAGCATTTCAAAACAAACATTTGAAGAGACATTAAAGCATCCCTGAAGTTTGCTTATTTAAGTTATTTCCTTGAACTTTTATATCTGTATCTAATTTTATTTCAAGTTAAATAAACACGGAGATCTTAAAATAGTCACGGTGTTTTCACGTGAAATACATCTTTTAATATCTTATTCTGACAGAGAGCAAAACTAAATAACAACTTCTAGGCGTAGCTAGATATCAATTTGAAAGAATCTGTTTCATATAGTATGATCGACGCCATTTCATATCTCAACACGTTTTTTATTAACTTTTCGTGAATCTTTCGCATTTGTGTGTGTGTATGTGTTTTAAATGTAACAGAACACGACAAACTAAAGCAGCATTATTTTTGTTCTGTTGCTTCTTTGGCACATAGAAAGCAAGAAAATGATTAAGAAACCATTGTCAACACATTATCATTTGCGTTTATTATTTACATTTGAGGGGCGCAAATTTTATTTTTATGCTAGTTTGGAACAAGCCATATATACATTGAGATTATAAGATCAAATCTATAATTGAATTCACCAAAGATTGTAAAAAAAAAATTTCAGCAACTAACATAGTTTGACATACCAACAAAACAGCTGCCAGAAAACAAATGAGATAAATCAGAAATGATGTTAAAGCATTAGCAAAGCATGTTTACTTTTCTTGATACTTGTAACCACTCAGTAGGTAAACATTGAGAGTTCGTTGATGGTTCAGATTGTTCCTGTATCTGACAGTCATAACAATGTCTAACCAGATTATCCCTTAAACTTATGTGTTTTACCAGGTATGCTAAACAGACCTGGCAGACCAGTTTTCATTATATATTATATATATTGGGCTTTGAACTGCTAGTTGTTACAGACAATCACGTCAGGCGTTCGGCAATATTCGATATAATTCTCTGATTAAAACTGATAAATCAGTGACAGGTTCAGAATCATCGCTATGTATATAACCCACTGAACAACATGCGGAATTTTACACCAACAAGTAGATTAGGTGTTAAGGGAGATTTCGTTGATTTACGTAGGCAAACGTTTCATTTCGGAGTGAAATGGTCTACGAACAATGGAATGACAAAAAATGCTCATTACTATGTAGTTGAAGTCGTATAGTTGTAAGTTAAGAAACGGTTGTTAAAAAAAAAAATTATATTCTGCTTGAAAAGAGAATGTTTATTGCTAAATCGTGTCAAATGTTTAGTTTATATACCACATCTAATTAATGCACATGTATATTACTTATTTTACTGTGTAAGTCATTTATTATCTAAAACTTAGTTTACTGTCACAAAGTATGATGCATCATTTCGCCAGATTATGTTGTGTGTCATAGAGGTACTTGTTTGTTAGTTTGTTGTTGTTTTATTGTAGTTCTGATCTAGCGCTTAGACTACGAACACCGAAATAAGTAATTTTGTGAAAACATATATTTGACGTGGATCTTTAATACCAATAAAAATCTTTATCCCGTGATTAAGCAAAGATGATAAGTTTTTGAACAAAAGTGAAATAGCTTTTGATCGTTTTATAAACAACAATTATTTTTATTTCATTTAATTAATCAAACACAGAAACAAACAATCTCTTGAAAGTTGTGTCCTATATATACTCAAATGAAAAATAAACATAGGGTTAACTAGAATCTGTACTAGCCAGACTCAAGTTTTTACCTGCTAATCTTTCAATAAACCTCATATGATAAACCCCATCTCATTCTAAAGCAATTATTTTGTTTGAAAAAAAATCTTTATCAAAATAATTTAAACTGTAATACCGTCGAATACGTTCTATCTAAAACTGACACAAAAGTTAACCTTGGGTTTCCTTTTCCTTTGAGTGAATTATAGTGAAATCGAAAACTAAATTTTCTATTGTAATTATAAAACAAGTATTTGAGTATTGCTAAAATTAAGTTAATTATCTTAAGTTTTAAACATTTTCCATTATCTTAGACTAAATCCAATCTATATTATTTATTTGGTATTTATATCCCACACTAATATTTTCCATTATCTTAGACTAAATGCAATCTATATATTTATTTGGTATTTATATCCCACACTAACGTGTATTATCGATTATTCATGTCAACCAATAATGAATGTGTTCATAGCCATGCCCCATTTAACCATTATCTGCAATACCCTTTCTTAAGTGTGATAACCATTTAAAACATATAGTCGTGATTAGATACTTGACAAACAAAGCAGATCCAGATCAGACTGCTCTTCTGTTTGATAACACGCTATTTAAGCTGAAATTCCTTACAGTCTACGCAACAAACAACACCCTTTGTTCCATATGCCATTTAGATAAATATGCATCGGGTTATAAACTACTTTAGCAAATGTTCATATAAGATCGTTCTTGCTCATTCATGTTAACCACTCAGATGCCTTGCGTGGTTATTCCCCTTTAGCAACGGACTCTCGGAAAAAAACACATTTACTGCGAATTATTGGAATGTACGAGTTCGCATTTAGAAGTGTCTGCTGGGATGAGAAGCTAATATTTATGATTCAAAATAGCAAAATTCTCACAATGTGTAGACTAAACTTTAAACAAAAACAAAAACGCTGCAGATTAGCTATTGGCATGATAAAAAGTGGCTTTGCAAGATTTATATAACTCGAGAAATATTTAGAGATATTAATGTGTATAGACAGGTAGCTTATTGAGTCTGACATGCCGTATTCCTCAGCATTCTTTTAGGTCGTATTTTTGCATCTCCTCCAAACAAAACGTGTTTGTAAAATAATATTTTGATATAAGCAGTTTTCTCGAAAGTTTTGAATTCTATTAGCTCTATTATTGTTGAAAAAAATGTCTATACGCAAAACTACTTCACGTTTTTGAGATAAGATTTCAAGGTAATAAGTCAGAGTAATTACTCATTTATTCCTTTTATCTCAACTTTTCAAAATAGTTTACAGCTACTCAACTGTTGGACAAAGATTATTCTGAGTCATGCATTATGATTGTTCCAACATCTTTATTTTTGTAAGTGGTAAAAATGATGCATTATGTATATAGTGATTTTAGTAGTTGGTTTGTTTTATACGTATTGTGTTGTAAAACATATACTTGGTTATCAAATTTTATACTACATATTGTTATATTGGTATTCGATATATATTATATACAGGTTTTATTTCACATATTGACGTGATAATGGTATCTGTTGTTTTTTACTGTCATATATTGTGATACAAGTAAGTGTTATACTTTAGGGGGCCTCCGTGGCCGAGAGGGTAAAGTCGCTGACTTTAACACTCACTCAGCCCCTCACCGCGTGGGTTCGGGGTCATTCGGATTTTCATGTGAGGAAGCCTTCCAGCTGGCTTGCGGTAGGTCGGTGGTTCCTCCGTGCATTCGGGGTCTTCCTCCATTTATAATTAGCTGGACGTCGCTATATGACTGAAATACTGTCGAAGCGACGGTTAACTCAAATAGTCTAGCCAAGTCAAGTTATACTTTATATTTATTTATTTATTGTGAAAAAGAATTTTGTTATGCATTATTTTTTATATTGTGTTAAATATATCTGTTATTTTTATATCATATATTAAGATAAAGGTAATTGCTATATCTTATATGATATATTTTGATACAGATACTTGAAGTATTTCGTATAAGAGTTTGAGTTACAACTATTATGATTGTATATATGTCTTGTAACTACATACACACGTACATACATAGTTACGATGTCGAAACGTCTTGTGGCGAATCCTTCGGGCCACCGACGTTACGATTCCATGTTCATAATTTATTGGAGCAAAATTGATTTTCGTACGGCTTGACAGCGGATTTTGCAACTATAAATCGGTGTATCTTATAAAAGTGTTACCGATTTTGGTCGTATTTTCAAAAGAAAACCCTTTGCAACCCTTCAATACAAAAACATTTTCAAAATCATCGGATTTCGTTTCCGAGTTGAATGATACCGGAAGATCAGATTAGAACACAATAACACACGTCGGTTTCAGAAAAAGTGCCTACAAACTTCGAAAATGACATTGACGATACTTTTCTCGCTTTGTGGTAGGAGATTAATTGTCAATAGATAGCCCAATGTGTTTTTAGTTGCATATTTTTGCTTCATCTTCTTGAAAATTCAGCGGTTGTGAATCACGACCGCTCTGCTCCATAGAGTATATAGGGACGGATTTACTACCGTGTCGAGCGCTAGCGAGACACAAGGTAGTAACATTACTTCTAGTACATACATACAATAAATTTATCTCAAAAATGCAAGCAGACACATACCGACGTATTATACAATGGATTGGTTTTTAAAATGTATTTTTATCACTTCATCATAAACCTGTCGGTGGGATGAAGGCGAGATTACCTCTTCATCGGAACTGTAAGTACCAGAATGGCGAAGCCATAAACTCTGCTAACAGACACGCATTCTTCCTGAAGTGCTGACATAAAAACAAACTACGGTTGAAAGTATTTAATATTGAGTGGTTATACTCCGGGATCGTGATTTATATTTTTATTTCCGTATTTTGCCTCCTTGTATGTATGTATGTATGTATTATTTATATCGTCTGTTTTTGTTCTCGAACACTAAAATATGGATGGATGAATGCTCCATCAGTCTGTGTTATTACCATGTGTTTCCGGAGTGGGAAAGTAACAAAAGTTAGATATATATGCAAATGGTTTTAATAATTTGAGAAATACAAAGGGATAAATAAAGAAATATAACAGTAATAAGAACGTGCGAATATTCTTTTATATATTTATGTGTTTACATATATGAAACAGTATATAGATAGAGATTTTATTTAATTTAGATTTTATGCTGTTTAATCTGAATAAAAGGTAATAAATTAATGTATGTATGTATTTTTGTATGTATTTTTGTATGTATGTATGTATGTATGTATGTATGTATGTATGTTTTAAGAGGTGCATGTATATGTATGTAGTTATTTCAAATGCCTCGTCTTCAATTTCTCGGTAATAATGACCTGCGTGGATTCTGCAGCTGCAGTCGTCAGGCACAAAGTCCAATGTTCTGCTACTGGACTGCAAGATATATTCCTCAAAATGTGTCTTTATTGAAAAAGCAATGTGACCAGAGAATCTATATTTGAGAGATATTAGAGTTCTTCAGAGACGTTATTAATTCTGCAAATGTTGGTATACAATGTCTTTCCCCAAAATAGCCGTTTATATTGTCTTCTAATTTCGTTATATATTTGGCATTCCATGAAAAATAGATATCATCTCTAAGAATACTGAAAATATAACGATTCCTGTCTTATCTTGTAGTGGTATTCGATTGCTGCCACCTGTCTGACTCAATTTTACGTCTATGTATGGACGTCCATTGGAAACAGGAAACAAATTGCTCGCCTATAGTAGCGTGTATCTCCTTGTAATACTAATAATATGCTGAATGATACCATTGTCTTATTTCTTTGTTTAAAGTACTCTTACATGTTGTTACCATTGATATGTATAAGTTATTTACGATATGTTTCTCACTTTAAAAAATATCCTTTGCAAAATAACTTAATGACCCCCCCCCCCACACACACACACACCCGCAATGTACCATCACACATATTTCCCATTTTGTTTTTTAAATCTTCACATAGTTCATGATATATTTACATATATACATGTACGCCGCTTATAGAGATAACTTTATGTTAAAAATTTAATTGATGAATTGGAAAATTATTAAATTATCACAAATAATGGCCACTTCGCAATCAAATACCTCCAAGTATATAAAAAATCAAATAAATCAAATATTGCTTGCTTTTTGTTAATGTGTGAAAACTGTTTTATTATTGCATATTTAAACCATTGGTTGTTCCATTCACTGACAACGGCCGCCATTTTTCTAAGAACCAATTTTTTGGGATTAGAATCACATATATATATTCGGAAGCATTCAGTTATAAGCCTTCCAGATTTTTTCCCACAGTTATATGCTTGACGAAGCCCACCAACACGAATATGCACTTTCAAGATAATTCGGTTATCTGATTAATTCAGATTATTGCCGGCAAGGATAACCGTTTCCTACATGCATAATGGATCGACAGTTCAAAGGTTATGGTCACTGAAATTACATTTATACCTACTAGACCTCTAGATGATAAAAGTCGATAGTTCACTAGGTCGGCGGGAGGGGTGGGGGTAACTGATAGAACGTTAAAATCTTAGATTGCAAGGCATAAAGCAAAAATAATGGAATATTCCAGTGTTTACAAATGTATTCAAATTGACTAACAGACTATCCAATAGCGTAACGTGGAGGAAAGGTAACCATAAGTTGACCTTATTTACACACACGAAAAAAACCGGTACCATTCCAAGTCACATTAACCTGACTCTGTAACGACCAGTCCTGGAACTATCCTCAGTTAGCGCCAATCAAAAATGTTTACCAGTGCCGATGTTTTTATATAATGAAATGTTATACTTCATAAAACGTACTAAAGAGATAAGATTCCATATGTAAGCTTGTTTATTCTGAAGCCTATTATTATCAAAATAATACACGTAATCTGGCAAGTCTAGCACAGCAGTGCCCATAAAATTCATATCAACACCGCTGTGAAAAGTCTGGAAGTGAGCAAGCCAGTCATTGGATATCTACATTATCTTTATTATAAATGATTTCTCTCTGTTTTGACACAGTAAAACATTTGAATTCGAAAACGAGGAGCGATAAAAGAAATATGAAAACAGCACGGCCGTGATAAACCCTGGATAGTTTACCTGATATTCAAATAAAAAAAACGTCTTTGATATTAAAATGCAATATGTAACATAGAAGTTAATGCGAAAACACAATGTCAACTAAGCTAAACGGTAAATCATCCTCACAGAAAAGATAGTTACTAGTTATTTTTGCAGACTGTGTTAATTGCGTTTTGTTTTATGCAATCGTGAAACATTTTATACGTAAAGACGAAGTATTATAATCAAAACATAATTTGCTATAAAAAAAAATGAAAGAAATATAGAAACCTACTCTTTGTAAGATAAAATTAAATTGACCCGGCATCTGTTATTAACATTACGATCATTAACCAGTGATATATATGTATATCCAGATCTCATTTCGAAATAAATGACGTCAACCATAGTTAATCTACTCTCTACTTAAAAATCCCATTTCGATGCAATTATTACTAAGATCTCTTTTTCCATTTAACCCGCACCAAAGTCCCCGCTGAACAAACGTGCGATGCTTTTAAAATAATTTGTGACGAAGGAATCCAAAGTTACTGTAGGAGAGAGAAAAATGTATGAACTTCTGATTGGCGTGTTACAGGTATCAATAGTGCTATTTTACTCCTTCGAAATCGGCGTTAACTCGAGTCGGCTGTTATCGTAGGGACACCGCTGTCTGCAGTCGTGTATCGAAACCTTCGGAATATATACTGCGGTAACTATCAAGGAGTAATTGGCATTTGATTGGAATATCGGTTTATTCGACAACCGGCAGTGGTTGAGAGAGCTCTTCGGAAATCGCTAGTGGATACTGCAAGCTTTGTTAGTACAGTGGTCCAAGTGATACCAGTGTTGCAAACATTTAGACATTTCGAAGTGAGTGGTACTTTGTTCTGCTGGTTTATTTGGAACTTCTTAACAATTACCATGTAAGTTTTTAATGTACATTAGGCATGCTTGTATAATAGGTTAGGACTGTTTCCATTTTATCATAAACCTTAATTAAGCAATAACCTACAATAATAAATTATAACGAGAAATGCGAAATATATAGTTGTCTCCGAAGCAACCTTGTTTCTCAATTGTAAAATTTTATCAAATACTACAGTATTTTTATATTTTTCAAATATTCTTATGGTATTTAAACGGATATTCAAATTTTGCCTTTTATATTCTGACAAGTTTGTTAAGTACGACTAAAGCATAAATTACGACTATCAGTTATTATTACATAAGATGAATTGAATACACGACACAATTATGAATTAATTATACCATATTCATATTTTCCAAAACAATTAATTAACTATACTCTCAAGTCATAAAGATAATACGTAAATACACATATCCTTTGAAACTTAAAACAAACAGAATAAATTCTATATGTTTTCTAGTCCAAATGGGTACGAAATTTACAGATCGTTATGTAATAATAATACTGGCATAATTAAACGAGCATTTTGAATGCTGTAATAAATTTTAAAAAGAGGGATGCAGTTAATATCAAGCATATATATTTAAGTTGGTGGAAATGAATATTTGATAGGAAAACATACAATTGTATATATTTCAACACACCGATGTGTATTGTAAACAATATCTAAAGAGGGGTGAGTTTTTCTCATCCCTATACAATTATTCGCCTTTTTATTCGAGATATAATAGTATAGGCTGTTTTGTTCTACTTTGTTCTACAAGTATTAACTTGATTTCGACTCAAAATTCACTGTTAAATAGCAATTACTTAGACGGCATTTATTTCGAAATTAATTCTTCCATTTATATATAGTTATGTTATAAAATACTAATAAGATTAACAGCTTTGGTCCTGATAATGTGTAATATCCAGGCTTTTAATGCTTATTTCTAAATTGCATCGTTACATCTTGAATATTTTAACCCAAGGTTGTTGGTATCTTTTTAAAAACTGTTCTTAGGTCAGATTTTTTTTCATAAACTCCGAAGTGTCAAGATGTAAATACTTGATATGGTTTTAGGAATAAATGGATATCTGTTTATTGCAAAATTAGATGATATATATTTTCGTATCTTGTATTTTTATGTGATCATTTATGTATCATCAATTTCCTCAGAGGAACGGTATCCTTGGAAACAATTTACTTTTATTCATAATGCAGAAAGCTAGTTAAACTGCAATCTGATAACTGTGGTTTTGTGCGGATAATGAAGCTGGGCTCTATGGTTTCCGGTTTCAATATTGTGATCAAATAGAATCTTTGATGTCCATTTAGTATTACATGTCATGTGCAGCAATTAATATCGTATCACATAACCCCCGGCGGACGGGGAGGGAATTGATTAAGATAAATTATACCTACACTGCATTAAAATGAGTGATTGTTTTTTCTGAATTGAAATATCCCGAAATGAGAAATATCCCGGATAGAAACAATTATAAGTTACATAATAAAAAATAAAATAATGTTAAACTAAAATAATACATCAGATTGGAGGAGGTTTCAAATATTTTTTTTTTTTTTACTTTTCACCAAAACTGTCCAATTTAATGACTTTTGCATTCATTGCTATCAATGATGACAAGACTTGAAAAGTAAACTGTATAAGATTTAGTTGCATAGACTTCCATCCACCTGAGTCAAAGCATTGCATCAGTTCCTCGCAAACATTATATCTCCTTTAGGGTCACATAGAATAACTTACTAGATAGTCAGCACCTTTTTTCTCACTCTCTATATAAAATATTTCTTATTACAATACAAGAGTAAAGAGGGAAAAGTCATTAATAGCTTATTATCTGAGGATTTACAAATACCTCTAAAAGTGATAACTACACAGACAGAAGAAAGCATTCGGTTTCTCCCAATAAACTAAATATCTCACATTTTTTGTTCATAGTCTAGTAATTTTTTTGTTTAAACGTATTTTCCCTAACCAGTAAAAACTCATAAACGACATTATAAGTTTATTGAATTAATGTGGGAATCGAACAAAAAGAACCAAAAAAAAGGGTAAAAATAACATTAAATTTGTTGTCGTCACTACCAACGAACTGACGTCAACGAGAGAGTGAGAAAAAAGGTGCTGACTATCTAGTAAGTTATTTTATGTGACCCTAAAGGAGATATACAAAGGACTTATAGGGTGGTAATCAGGGATAGCCCTTTATGGCTATAAAAAGTTCATGAAGTGATTAGCACCTACCATTAAGTAGCTTAGTTTGTTTACAAGCAACCCTGATCTTCATCGTAGTATTTGTGGAGAAGACACCTTGTATCAAATAGTGTCACAGAAATAAACTCAC
Source organism: Solen grandis (assembly GCA_021229015.1). Taxonomy (NCBI): domain Eukaryota; kingdom Metazoa; phylum Mollusca; class Bivalvia; order Adapedonta; family Solenidae; genus Solen; species Solen grandis. Next base: position 8,837 of record JAIFHC010000354.1, on the reverse strand, counting down.
CTTTAACAAGAGTTCAAAAAGTCAAAACATTTTATTTCAGTTGAAAATTAATAAACATGAGTGCTCTTTGAAACACAAGTGTCACGTGCCAATGACACAAAAAGGCACACTCATATATCTACCCATTATTAATGGTTGTAACATTTTGACCACTAAAGTATTATTCATGACATTTTTTTTATTTAATGTACGGTTATCTGTAAAACTGGAGTCTACATTTGGATTCAAAACAATTTATCCCCAAAACACCGAATGTAATTTGGAACAAGTGTATGGTCCATTTTATCACTACAGTTTGCCTACGATAAACCCTAGTATCCAAGATTCATGGTTGGATAACAGCACCGCTGCTATACAGGTTATCACACTATGTCTAATTCGTACTAATCGAATAATGGCTTATAGACGTAGTCGTTTTGCAGAGAGGTGGAGTGTGCCAGGGTTATCTTGAACCACTGCTGCTTTTGCTAATAAAACCATACGCGTGAATGTTAACTATTCACTTGATAGATCATTCAGTTTATTATGTACCATAAAACTCATGATGTTAAATAGAGAAAATCCGCAAAACTGATTTAAAAGTTTAGACTATTGAGTTATTCTTTATATTAATTGAAAGTCATTGTCATCATTATCGTTGCCATGGTCACTGATTTTCAATGGTTACAATAATGTGCAATATCTAAGACAAACTATAAGTTTATGACCTTAACGAGATGCTTAACAGCGTCATCGATAAAGACAATTATATCGATGAACCAATAAAGCCGTCTTATCGCAGGAGTTTGATGCACTAAAACTATGATATTATGGATGGAACGGCTGGTCTGCCAGACAGATATACAATGTATAAGCTCCCACCGTTGCCACGTAATATTGACTAAAATTAAATTATTGATATTAATTTAAGAACTAATGGTATTATAAGCACTAATTGTTATCTTCCCAAGACAAAACTTCTTAACCCTTTCCCTCATATAGACTCATTTTGACGCACTCAATAGGTACCACATAAAGCCTGATCTGCAGAAAACCACAGTTAAACCTTACCAAATTTAATTACAAAATTTCCAGACCACTGAGGAGCAGCGAATAGCATAAAACCTGATCGGCCTGCGAGTTACTCGCAGGCTGATCTGGTTTTATGCTGTTCGCATAGGTCTTTTCATGGTTTCCTCTATGAGGGAAAGGGTTAAAATGCTCGCGTCATGGGCACAGAGGAGTAGGTTTACACGTGAGTTTATCTAGCATGTATAGCCTTTAAAATCATGTTAGTACTCATTGTAAGTTGTGTTTGACTTTAACCGAGCCGCTTTTGGGAGAATATGCATAGAAACACATATTAAGCTATCTAAAACTACACGTTTTGAATTATATTAATATATATTACATTTTATATACTTTAATTAAATGAGTGCAGCATCTTCTTTGTTGTGTTTGTTAATACATTCCTTACGTAAAAAAATATCAACCAATACACCCAACAATTCAAAATCCACTGGGATTCAGAATTTGCCTAGCTTTGTTAAATTCAATTTGGAAACTAGATTCATCTCGGGGTATTTTGATTTGTGTTTAAAGTAGGTTCTGTATCATGAAAGAAGTATAAAGATTTTGTCGTTCAAGCTCTTGTTATTTTCTTGTTATGTAAGCACTTCGTGTTTCCTAATTGAAATTGATACATTAATAACAGACATTTAGCGTCACGTTTGTCTCTACTTTACATTAATTGAAAACTACTGTGTATGACGTCATTCAGGATGAAAAGCAAGAGAATTGTAGGCATATGGAAAAGAAATCTCGTTACTTTATCAACCAACGAAAGACTAAGCACAGATATGGTTCTCTGTTACCTGAGTCCTCTTTCTGTATTAGTTGTTCCTGTCTCATGACTTATTCATATTTCTTCAGAAATGTTATTGCTGTGGTATGCGGGGTATGCACTGAAAACAGTCCCGCGACAGCGGCAGAGCACAATCCCGCTTCGACCATAGCGGCTATTTATGACTGTAATATCAGTGGTAACTAGAGTCTCCGTGTGAATATGTATGTATTATTGACAGCAGCTACTGGATACGAGGATAAGTCTAGACCTAGGTTTTGTTTGTAATGTTATCGCATCGAGCCCTTGACTTGAGATGGAAAACCAGAAATACAGCAATTATTTCGAGTAGAGCTTCAGGGCTAAAAAAAGAAACAAATGGAAAAAACTGTCGTGACGTAATGCGTAATGGAACCACAAACGTCATCTAAAGTTTATTATAGCAACAAATCAGGAAACAAATATGGAGAATGACAATAATAATGGAGTGTAAAGAAACAAAAAAAACAAAAAAAAGAAATCACTTTCAAAGTATTATTATAAGTGCGAAAAAATAAATAAATTCTAAATCAAATATGTGCAAATTTTATCAACTGATATGTCGTTCCTTTTTTTCTTTCATTTTTTTCAATTTAATTTTTTTTTCATTTCTGTGTCCTTTTGACTGCGTTGTTATTTTAAGACTAAAGTGATTGCTTATTTCAGATATGACATTTATTCAATTCTGATTATATGCATATATCAGTTGGATCACGCACAAATTGAATAAAACTTGAACGAATTCGTCTAAATTTTGCGTGATGTGAACGACCTTAACACAAGAATGAAAGCCAGACTAGAGGTAATCCAATCACACCATTCAATCCATGCTGACACAAACATTTTTGTGGTTGGCATTTAATTATGATTCAATTTGGAAATACATCTAACAAAACTCTATATTTCTTTCTGTACGTGATTATATTACTTCAATTTTAATGGCGAACTAAAATGCGTTGGTCGATAATCGTATGAGTTTCCTCGGTTGTTAATGTATATGCGCACATATTGATAAAGCAAAATTTAAATAATTGATATATACGATATAATTGAAACACTAGTTCATGACTGACCCGAAATATGTTAACGGATATGTTGATAACTACATAAAAAAGGTTATCATCTTTTCTACAATCGTCAAGTAAATGCTTCTGCTGTTTAATGGCACATGCCGCTCAACATTCGGCATAAACTGTCTTTCTCGTTAATCGTGATTACAAAAGCCATAACATTTGGCAAATAGGAAATACCACTCTTGTTCTCATGAAAATGCCTTCCTATCGGTAGCTAGACCGCTCGCCACGGAGAAAGTAGGTATAATTGAAGTTATTCATTTATTAATAGGAGCAGAACACCGCTTTCTTGTATCAAGGTGATTCTGTTGTTGAGGACGGTATTTATCAAGTCTAGAAATGATCTACAATTCATGTCCTAAATACGGAATTGCCATAGTATTACCATGGCTCGAATTACTCACACACGCAGCACTCGGTACAGTGAAGTTCAAGCAGAAACGTTTTCACACAGCATTACTAGTATATGGTGTTCAAGATAACCAAGCGGTATTTTCACGAATATAATTATACAAAATAATGCTAATAATGACTTCTGTTTCATGAAATCTAATCTGTTGATGTCGAAACAATTACGTATCTGTGATTCAAAATTCAAGATTGAAGGACTGGTTTTAATTTTTTTTTTGTTCTGGAGTATCCATTATTTATGTTGGCGCTTGTACGTATCGGTAAGAAAAAAGTAAAACAGTGGTATCAATACAGTTTAGACGAACAATTCTTGGAACACTTTATACAACTAAGATATGGAAAATGACATCGGCCAGCCAGTATTCCTTTCATGGTAGAAATCACATAATTGTAATACTGTTGAAGACGAATATCACCTTTTGCTAGAATGTAAGTTATGTATTATTTTACGCAAACAATATACAGTCGAACCTGTTTAAGCGGCCAACTGTATTAAGCGGTCAACCTGCATTTAGCGGTCAGTTTAATACACCAAACTAGCATTTTGGTATATGTTTAACCTTCAATCAGCGACCAACTCTGGTAAGCGGTCACTTGAATAACCGTTTCAGACAGGTTTGACTGTATACCAAGATTTAATCGTTTCTCTTTGAAATACACTATTTGGTTCAATCATTTGGGTAATAAAATGAAACTACCATAAGAATTATTTATGAAATAAACTTCTTCATATATGTAAGGGTATACAATATACTTTTTTGTTTACCGTGTATCAAAATATAATTAAAACTGCACAAAAGTTCAATTTTAATGTTAAGATACGTGGACTTCAGATAACATTAATAGAAACATATTTTGGAAGTAATTACTTCTAATTTAAATTTTGTTTACTCTTTGAATAGTACCATCACTTTCTGTGGTTAACGAGGCACCAGCAGAAGAACATTAAAATCAAATTAAGTGTAATTAGCTGAATACGAGACAGAAACTAACTTAAATCGAGACCTTCAAAACGCTCATCTGCATAATATGTATGTAACTAGTATTAACTAGAACATACGGGGTATAATGAATTTGAAGATATGGTATATCGTATGACGACATTGGTGGAATATTTATCTTATATTAAATCATTTAAATAATTATCAGAATTGTCTTTTAATACTACACATTTGTATTTCATGGGCTTAGCGCAAAAAGGGTTGAGACTTTTATGTATCAAAAAACTAGCTGAGACATTTTTGCGCTGAACCCTTGATTTTTAGTTTATGTTGTAATGGTTAAATGTTACAATAATTCTCCAATTTCACATATTTCATAACACCATCGACCGTCTTATTTCCATTGAGTGATTACTTTCCTATATTTTACAGTTAAGTATAATTCTGTTCTTTTTTATCAGTCTGATTTTTTGGAGAAAAAACATTCTGAAATCGTAAAATTGACAAAAAAGATAAAATCTATGACGAGTATTTAGACATATGAAAAAATATGTAAGAAAAAAAGGACTGAAAAGCAAATTTGTTTCTAATCTCTCCGATTCCTGCACTACCGACAGAAAATTCTTACAATATTAATAATAGTTTCAATTTTTATTCTGGAAGACTAGCAAAGTGTCCTCTAAGTCTTCTATGAACAATATTCACACTGGACAGTTGTGTGGCAGAGAGCTCTTTCAGTTTATTTTTTATTGACAGAATAAAAAAAAATTACATCTGTCTGTCTGTCGACAGTGCAAATTAAATGAAGCAGAACTTATTACAAACTGTTTTACAGGGAAAAAATGCATCCTATCTCTTTAGCCATTGAATACCATTAATCCTAGCAATAAATGCTGAAATTAACAGGACATTTTAGAAACCCGGACAAATCGCTCACAAGCGAATATTTCAATAGAGTCTTGGCATAAATTGCATGTTTCTCGAGGCACTCTGCTAACAATGGCTTTCCTTTCTATAGCCAAACTAGGAAGGCACTTAACGAAAGCCTATATAGTAGAACTGATTAGGTTCCTAATATTGTTTGCTCGGAAATAGATATTGCATAGTTACAAGCAGCAGCATTTACAACCAAATGAGAAGTCGGGATAATTAACAAATTACACTGTAGATCTCGCGTCAGCTTGCACGAAAAAAGCAAATGCAATTAAAATGGGTGTGATATACAGAGTTGTAAGACATTTCAGTATCTACTTACGTCTCTTTCTGTTGCCTTTAAATAGTAAATGTCTGCTGATATTATCAGTATGCAATGCATGTTCGCCGAAAGTATTTCAAGAAAAGTAAAGTTTTGATTGTACGTGGGATCCTAAGATAGCACTTGTATTCTGCAAAGGATGCTCTATCTGAACTAAGATGATCGCTAACATTACATTAGAGGAAAAGGAAACAAAATTAGATATCTTAAATATAGCTTGAAGTTTATACATAGAAGCAAAAGACGGCACAAGACAAATGTCTTCGACGATCATAAAGAAACGGTCGCACACCAAGAGCGCTTGATGTTTAAACCTGAATTATTTGCAAAATATCTTAAATGTTATTATGTTCATAATACTATAAAACCATTGACGTAATCATACTAGATTAGTTTTGGTGGTATAACTTCAAACACGATGTCTAGGTTACTTGTCATTTTAGAAGAAGCGGGGGAGGGGGGGGGGGGGTCATAATCAGCCAAAGTTCCTGTACTGAGGTGGTCCGCTTGGAAACCGTCTCTTAAGCGACTGTCGAACTTGTATGAATTGTAATATACCAATTATATACCACTCGTAGTCCAATTTTGCGCATATGGTACATTTGTAATATTGATTTATTTGTATTCTCTCCTGGAGAAGAGATTTGATAAAATTTTTACTAAAATCGCTTTGTTTTACAATTGCGCGTATCGAATTACCTTCCGCATTAAGTTTAAGATAAACAGTTGAATTTACCCTCTTGGGCTACATCAACACTCTTGTATCAGCAATAACGTTGGCGCTTTTTAATTTATTTTACAATATCAATTTAGAGATCAAATTCATTCTGTAGATAACTTCCCTAATCTAAACGTGCCATCAGGTTCTAGATGATGTACACTCCCTGAAGACACGCCACACGATATAATCATCTGCATAATCCAATATAGTAAATGTCTCCCAAGGCGATACGTTCCTGTCAATGTTTGATAGAAAAAAATCAAATACACAAACTTATTGTACATACATTCCATGTCCAAGTCTTATACTTGTAAATATCTTTTTCTTTTTCAGTTAATTGTGAATTTCAAAGTTAATTTATTTGATTATTGCTTTGTGATTATTTCCTGCTGGGTGTCGTAACTATTTCAAATTATTAGTTTTTACATCTTATTTCACATAATATGTAATGAAACAGTAATAATTTGCGCCTAAAAATATAAAAAAAACTGCATAAAATAATAACGGTTCCGAATATTATGGGTTCGAACCCAATTAGGAGCTAGGTTTTGTCATGACCGTCGCATGCGCAAAGTACTGGTCTGAACCAGGTGCCGTCAAGAGGGGTTAGTTTAAATTGTAAGAACTCATTTCACAATCGACGTAAAATGAATAAGTTTAAACTACATTATACAAAATATGTTGTATTGTTGATAAAATATATTTTTATATTATAACGTGTTATACGAGAGAGAGAGAGAGAGAGAGAGAGATTACTACAAACACATTTAACTTGATTTTTTTAACACATTCAGTACTTAAAAGCCTCTGTTGCTGAGTGCTATTACTTAGCTTTTTACCACTGTGAATTCGAGTTTTGAATCTCGCATGTATTAAAGTTTTCCAGCCGGCTTGAAGTAGGTCGGTGGTTCTCTGCAGGTTCCTATGTGAGCTCGATGTCTCGTCTAGTTGGACATTGCTTTATAACTGAAATACTGTCGCATCGGTGCTTTAGTTATCCAGTAATAAATTGTGATCATGGTCCATCAAGTGATTGTTAGACTTTTATTGTAAATGCAAGCCTCTTAAGACTTTGAGAAAAAGAGTCTATAACTCAAAGTCAATGGATGCTTTCATCTGCCCTGAAATGAAGCATTTGAGACCATGATTATAATCTAATGACGGGAGGATTACCTTAACTCCAGCATGACAGCATCCAGTAGAAAGTGACATTGCCAGGTGTCTTAAAACACGAGTATTATTTATTATTTATAGTTCTGATATTGCATACAACTGCTTTGTTGATTATGCTTATTATCGATGGACGTGAGCTTTGGTTGTATAACAGTGTCTTCTAACAGGATGATGCTATAGCGAAAACTACTTTGATATACATCCAGTCCCGTCTGCTTGCCAAAGGACAATAAATTTTTCATAAATGGTAAATAATATTATATATTATAAACGAAAATAACCTAGTAAGTTATGATAATATATAAATATGTAGATACTATTCTTTCTAGTTTGCTTATACGTTTCATGACGACAAGGATTTTTTGCATTGCATGTATATTTAATAGAAAAGTAACATTGACTTACACAATAAAATGACGTCATATTGACAAAAAGTGACATATAATCAATTAATTAATTGAGGCTATCAACGAGGAACTAAAACACGCGGTAAAAAGACAAAAAAGGGCAAAATATGACTTGACGAGTATTTATGCAAATAAAATTAGAATTTCCATTAATTGTGCGGTCGTTTTTATACTTCACTCGATGCTAAAAACTTTTCCGGTTGTTTTCTTTTAAGCTAATTGTTCAAAAGGAAGGAAAAAATGCTTTACATGGTTCAGTGGTAACGTAAGGTTGAGCGAAACGATCCTCGTTGAGGGGAAGGCGTCTTCATGACCCTCCCAATCTCAAAGCACTGGTCCTATCCAGGAACCACCGTGACGGATTAGCAAATGTTTTAAGAGCATGTTTCAAAATCAGCGTAAAATAGATAAGTTTAAACTAAACTTAAATAAATTGCCTGTATGTATAAACATACTTTGTTGAAATGGTTAGGAGAATATGCAAAATGAATCAAGTTTCTGTGATATGCCATTGGTTTGCACTGAACATAACGATTAAATAGGGGAAAAATATTTATGTGCGATACATTTCATACTTTTGCAGAGTAAAAAGAAACCAAACAGAAATGTTATTACAGTGTTGATCAGCTGGAACCTTTAATTAAAGATAATTGTCAAGATGATTGACGCCAGTAAAAATCTTTTTGCTGTGAATTAGAAATATTGTTTGGTATGACTCTTTTTATGATTTTCCTTGAAAGAATGGCAATTCGTCAGATTTATAAAAAAAAAATATCGTCAGAGATATTTGTCAGATTTGAAAAGCAAAATTAGGTGCTTTCATCACACGTTGCTTTTATGCGCTTTATTGTATTTGCGGCTCAATACTAATTAATATAACGAATGCATCAACAGTGTTTCAATATCGCAACATTCTCGTATAGCGTGCCTGAGTCTGAGAAAACATGAAATTGCTGATTACAAAGTGCATAATTTCAGAAATATATTAATCTCAG
>JAIFHC010000353.1:0-50000 GCA_021229015.1 Solen grandis | reverse complement strand
AGTGGCAACATTTTGAAACATTTGCCAACCATCATGGAGACCATTATGGTGTATAGGAACACTGATATCATAATTGTTGGTTGTTTGTTTGTTGGTTATAAAACAAATAAAAAATCAGTTCTTAAGTTCTGCTTCACATAACAAGGGTCAAAGCCTGAACTGGGTCTATAATGAAAGTGTGCAATTGAAAAAAGACTGGAGAACAATATCACTTGAATGTAAAAATTTCTAATTAAAAAAAAAAAAAAAAAAAAAAAACCTGACTAGACCTTCAATTACATGAAATCATCTTAATCAAATTTTTCCTTAATAAAACTCCTTTGGATTAAAAAAACACAACAACTTTTCCTTAAGGTTAATTCCTTTAGATATAAACTACTGTTTTGATAGAAACTACAAACTACTGTTTAAGAGAATGCCTAGTTGGATATCTGTGCCTTTTTGGGGTTTCGGAAATAGTGCCCGAGACAGAAGGGGTAGGTGCTGCCAATTGTGTATCCGAAAGACTCCGAGGAGATTGATTAATCTCTATGCCATCTCGAATTCCATATTCAAGGAAACGTCTTAGTGTGACATTATTATATCTATGCTCACTCGGATGCTGCATTACAATGGTTGAAGCTGTACCAGGGGTTGTTGAGGTTGACAGTTGCGAATCTGAGAAACTTCTCGGGAGGGGTTGTCCATCACTTGATCCGAACTGAGCTTGAATTCCAAAAGCTTTCAAGCTTCTGAGTGTTGAGCTGCCTTTTCTAGCATTTATGCATAAAATGCATATAACAACAAGTGCAGTGGAAGCTATGGAGGCCAAAGGGATGACTGAAATGGAAAGGAGGTGAAGCTTGTAAAAATAAATGTGTGTATATATATATATAGGAATGTGCTATAAGGGTTGCTAGGGAATGTTTATTCATAAAATTATTCAAATAATTATGAAATAATGTGTATAACTATTAACAAAAGATGAATCTAAAGTCATTGTTGTTCCAGACAATGATCTTGTGTTCATCTGAAACTACAATGATATCATTAATTTTTTCTTTAGTTGAATTGCACACTCATGAATAATGATATAAAAATCATTTTTATTTAAAATATCAATGTTAAAAAAAAAAAAAAAAAATGTAGGTGCTATAAGGTCATTTAGTTTACATACCAATGTAATATTTATTTAAAAAAAGAAAGAACCATTAAACGTAAGAAAAAAGATGAAAGAACCATTTAAGAAAAAAAAAAGTCTCTGAATAAATTCTACAACATGAAATATTAAAATTGGGTATTATAAACAGTTTCATAACTGTTATCAAAATTCGAATCATAAGACAGTGTTGTTCTTGAGTCTGTTGATCTTCCGATATTTGAAATCCTTTGTAATGGTATCATATAACTATCATTTGAATCAAGACGTTCTCTGGGAATTTAAAATATCTTGATTAGCATGTCTACTCTTACCAGTAAATATTGGATTTTCTAATCTGTAAAATTTTTGTAGCATTTTACCATTACTAAGCCTATAAAAACGATTGTTAGAGAAAACAAACAATATAGCACTATGTAATGGGGAAATACAACTGTCCTTTCAATTTTATCATAATTACCTATACTTAAGAACATGCTTGTTGACATTTCATCATGAACATCAGCTGTAGAGTACAGTGCTGGTATGCTTCTGCTGGTTGATGTCATACCTCTGTCGGTAGATGTCATGCTGGTAGATATCATGCTGGTAGGTGTCATGCTTCTAGTGGTAGGTGTCATGCTTCTAGTGGTGCTTCTAGTGGTAGGTGTCATGCTTCTGCTGATAGATGACATGCTTCCAATGGTATTCGGCATAGCCAACGTAGTTCGTGGTGCATTTGTGCTTCTGACGATCACAGTGGTTTGTGGTTCATTCTAGAACACATTCATATAATAGTAGTATCTTAACAATGTGATAAAAAAAAATTTACATGTAGTAATGTACAGAATGAAATATTATGATACTTGTATTGGATAAAATGATGCTATAATTGTGTGATGGTTCATGTTTCAGCATGTGATATTTGTTTATAATACTGATTATTAACTTTTTTTATTAAAAAAAATCAAGGGGGGGGGGGGGGGGGGTTGTGTTCTTCATTTCATTTAAATCCTTATTCAACTTGCAAAAAGTTATATAATTTTAAAAACGTATCTAAAAAAATGTAATTGCTATAATTATAACTTCAAACAAATCATTGTTCAAAACATAAAAGCACATTTTTTACCTTGCAACATGGCGTGTCCATTTTTTCTGATCCAATCCATAGCGTTAAGCAGATTCTATCATACTCAATCGATCTACAGATCTCGGAAAAAGCTCTAATCGTGACAGTCCATTAAGATTTAACTCAATGTCTTCTACAAGCCTCTTGAAAACGATCTGCTTAACATTCAACACTGGTGTCGGATTACGAATGCAATAGCTGCCACTCTCCTCCAAGATGATTTCACATCTATCGACATCATTGCAGCCGCGTGCAAGTAGATTCTCCATCGCTTTACATACAGGTTATGCGTTTGTGTTGTAAAAGCACAAACAGATCAAAGTTAGAGGCTTAAAATACGTCATTTTCTTTTCGCAACACCAAAACAGGAAACAAAGAGATGTGTGCGGGGTTCACCGATGGAGTATTGCACGATGCGGTGTTCACGTGAGAACAATAATCATGTGAGAATCTAAAGTTCTTCGGTATTACATAATTACATGTACCTATATACATCATGTCAGGTTACTCAGTAAGGAGATATTGTAGGGTTTATCAATCCTAGTATCTTAAAAAGGTATATTAAGTTTTCTTTCAAATATGGAATGAACTCATAATGTCATGGGTTCACGAGCATTAAATTATTTTTCAATTAGAAAATAGTTTTCAATTTATACATAAAACCACCTAACGATTTTTTTTCTTTCTTTTTTTTATTTTGAGATATATAAAAAACAATATCATATCATATACTTTTATTAATTTGTATTAATTTTAAATTCAATTAAATAACTTAACATTATATAAGAAAATGAACCTTCATACACTCAAGAGTCCATTTTTCTTTTTTATAGTACGAAATATGATGATAGCCTTTTTTTTCTTTCATTTTTTTTTTGAATTTGCTTCAGTATGAACGATGCGAACCAAACCATTCGTTTTTATTAAACCATTATTAAATGGTATATTTTTTTTTTTTTTTTTTTTTTGCTATCTAGAATATTTTAACATAACCTCTTCAACAAGTTTCTTCTTTATCTACACGGATAGTAAAGAGAGAGAATCCATCATTGACATCATTGAAAGAAGCTGCATCTTTTTTCTGTTTTCTTTTTTTTTTTTCTCCTATATTCATGTTATATTTTTTTTCTTTGTTGAATTATATCATCGCATGGATTCTCTGATAGATATATAAAGGATATGCATTCAAAGCGAGCATCATACACTTTTTTCGTTTCGTTTCGTTTCGATATAAGTAACAATAGTGTAAGTTCGACTTAACATGGACGTGAAGACCGATGAACATGGATTGCCCACAAGTGTTAGAGTAAAAATTGGATACTATAAAAACGTAACACTCCGGAAATATCAACGTGTAAATTGTTACATCAACGATACTAGTACATGTTTTGAAACTGGAAGTTTTGACATATCAAAGTCAAAATCTATTAACTTAAAGTGGGATGACATGCTCAAGCTGAGAGACGCCATCAACACATTCGAGGCAGAGGAATTTCAAAAGAAACTAACACCGCAGGTACGATTTTTTTTAAATATCATCTGCTCTTCTTGTTACATTACTCCTGTACATGTTTATTTCTCTACAGTTATGAAGATGAAGATGATTTCCGTAAGCTTATGATATTAAAATCATATTCGTTTTAGTTCTACAACTGAACACTTCTAGTTTACAAAGACAGGGAGTTAACAAACACATCAGAGTTCAGTATGACTGCATGATTAGTCTCCCTTCTACCTATAATTATGGTTTTTTTTTAAAAATGTATCAACCGTTCACTTTTTTTTTGTATTGTTATATACAAGTATCCTTTCTGTTGTTTTTTTTTTAATGTATTGAATTAAAAAAAAAAAAAAATGTCATTCGCTCATCTTGTTACATTATTTCGACACATGTTTATTTCTCTAGGGCTACAGTTGTGAAGATGCTTATGATATTAAAATCATATTCGTTTTAGTTCTACACCTCATTACAAAGTAGTTTTTGAAGAAAGGATCGGATTTCAGTATGGTTGCATGATTAGTCTCCCTTCTACCTGTTTTATTTTTCAAAAACGTGCTCAAATTTTGCCAAAGCGGACACGTTTTTCTGTAATGTAATATATCTCCGTTCTAGGTTTTTTGTTGTTTTTTTTTAATGTTTTGAAATATTTTATTATAAAAAGAGTGGTAACAAAAAAAATGTTACTTGATTAGTCTCGTGTCTTCATTTTTATTTCATTTCCTTTATTTTACACATTGATCTTACATTCTGAATATTTAAATGACACTTATCTATCATTATCTTTTTTTTGGTTAAATTTGAAATACAATATTAAAATGATGTAATAATGTATCATTTCACGTTCTTGTGTCATTATCTATCGAGATAGCTTTATATAATAAAAATATTGATTGATTGAAACGTTATGACTATATTTTCCGACAATATTTCATATAGGTCTACATAACTTTTTTTTTTATTTAAGATATCACAGAACTTTGAAAGACAGTGGTTTGAAGAACCGAGCAATCAGAGCCAGAATCAGCACACATATGACAGCCAGCAAGTGTATCAAAATCAGCAAACCGCGATGAATGCGCCCATCAAACGTACCTCCAACGAGATATATAATCCATATTGAAGCAAAGCTCTTGCATAGGTATATCATCAGCTTAAACATTGTTTATGGTTCTATAAAATAATATGTATGCATCAGAAATGGATTTACATAACTGTAATGTTTGTGATAAGAAGATAACGTCTATTTACTGGCGAAGACATTTACAAAGGAAGAAACATCTTTTTAGATTACTTAAGAAAAATAGAACGGTGTCAACTTTTCCTGAAGTACTTTGTTATAGTACTGATCATGCAACTCGTCCTAATTCCTACTACAACCAAATCGAAAAAAGTCGATTCTAATTTAAATTTTCAGTCAACTATCACGAGCAAGGACCGTCAACTTTCTTCTAGTACCAATCAACAGGATATTCAATCAACTTCAGCAGAAACAACGGATGTGAACAATCAGTTAGTAAATAACTGTTCAGTTAGTAAATAACTGTTTTTTACCTCAACTGAATGATATAAGCATATCATTAACTGATGAACAAATTGAACATTTTAAACAAATTGCTAATGTAGTTCCATTTAACATACTGGAATCTGCATATAAAAAGAGACTTGAAGAAGAAGAGTTTATCAAGTCACTCTTAAATTAGGTCTGGATCGATTTACAATTTCCTTTAAATTTATTTACTTAAAAAACACTAAAAGAAAAAAAACACATGAATGATCATGACTCAAGCACAAATTGATGATTTTGATAATACATTGAATTGTTTGGAGTTTGAATATGTAGATTATGACGCGAAGAAAAAACTGTTTACTTGTTCTGTAGAAAATTCAATCCTGTTCATTGTACGCCGAAAGAGAAAAGGAATATCTATTGCTATTAAACGCGGAACAAAATGTGTGACTATGTCTTTAGATACTTTAATTTTCTGTGTGATAATAAAGAGAGTGTTGCCTTAATGGCATCGTGTTTGAACGGCACGCAATGAAATCTAGAAGAAAATATTGTATCATATGCAAGAGAACTTTTTTAATATACTGGTGGTATAGTCACATAAAAAGCCTTAATCATAAACGTATGAGACAAAGACTATATCGACGAACATTATTTGAGCAGCTTAATAAGGTATACAGCTCTTCAAAAGATGACGTTGAGTTTCTGTGCGATGGTGACACTCTAACGGAATCTTGGAAAATAGATCAATCAATGGAATCGCCGATAAAAGATACTTATTTTATAGTAAAAGAGAAGCAAGCATTAAAAGACAAACAACAAGAAGAAGAAAATCGTCAACATGACATGTTTGTACGTCTTAACATTAATCAGGCACAGAACTTTTCCTTCACTGAATACTTCTTATAAAAACGAAAAATGATGTTTACCGTTATAAACTGTCGAATACATTTTGTTATTTCATTTTACCATTATTTTCTCTTTAATCTAATCTTTTTTAAAGAAGATTTTACTTAACTACACTGATATCTTTAATCGTATGTCATGGATGAAAATAAACAATCCGACAACAGCACTGATGAAGAAGCTGTTGAGAAAAATAACATAAAATGCGAAAACAAAAAGCAACGTACTGGTTTTAAATGCCATTATTGTGAAAAAACCTTAGCAGATAAGGTTAAATTGAAAAGACATCAATTGAATCATATTACCACTTACCAATGTGATATATGTAAACAAAAATGTTCTCAACGGTGGAATTTGATTCGTCACTATCAACGCATTCATAAGCTTTCAATGACAAAGTCCACGGTAGATGATGATAGGATATGTCACGTATGTACAAAATCATTTTCGACACACCAGAGTTTAAATCGACACAAATTACGCGTGCATAAATCATCGGTCTCTAAATCATATTCATGCCGACATTGTGATCGTTCATTCGAGGATTATTCAACACTTTTCCATCATGTAGCAGAACGACATCCGTTAAATCAGAAGGGTGAGGGTGGCTCTACTTCGAGAGACTCATCTGCGACGGCGGATAATGGAAAAAGGGTTCGATCAAGAAAATAATCAAACTATGGAAAGTGATGATGCTAATCAAAGTGGTATCAACGATCAAAGAGATGTCAACGATCAAGCGCATAAAGTTGAAGACCGTCAAGCATTGAAAAAGGGGGTTAAAACGAGAACTATATACACGCGAGAAAATGAGCATGATATACTTATATTCTTTGCAAACGTAAAAGATCAAGTAGTCATACTTACAATCTCGCGTGCAAACATTGCGAGGTATAAAATGGAACCTTTGCGTTCAAGTTGAATTAGAACGCGACACCGCTGAGGACAGACAACTGTCAACAGCTTATTTTAGGAGTAGAACTTACACTATTGTATCTGAAAATGAAATAAATGTGCATGATTTACATGAGGCTATGCAGAAAATGTTTGCATCTTTGGAAAAGTACATGCGAGAAGGATCGGGATGGTATGTGAAAAGAGTTAATCGATTGGAAATTCATACTGTTGTATACAAACCATTGAAAGGTTCTACATATCTAACCCTTCCTTCGACATTAGCACGAAGCAAATCAATATTGAACATTGAAAATCAGGATGAGAAGTGCTTTTTGTACTGCATACTTGCAGCCTTACATTCGTCAGATCAGAACCCGGAAATGTTTGAACAGTATTTGCAATATCAATCAGAATTGAATATGAAAGGTATAGATTATCCGGTATCTTTATCACAAATAAATACATTTGAAACGTTAAATCATAACATTTCTGTCAATGTGTTTACATTTGACGATGGTAATATTTTACCTTTGAGAATTACCAAACACACGCAGAGAATACAACATGTGAACTTATTGTGGATTAAATATGGTGAAATAACGCATTACTGTCTGATAACAGATCTAAAGAGATTCTTGTCAAGAACAAAACAGTATGATAAACGTTTATATTACTGTTCTTACTGCTTACATGGTTACTCCAATGAGCGTTTGCTTGCAGAGCATATTCCTTATTGCTCACCGCATGGAGCGCAGGCAACGGAATTACCACAACCGGGTGAGAACATTCTTAAATTCAAAGATATCAAAAAACATTACCCGTAAGCTTTGTCATATATGCAGACTTTGAAACTATCAACGTTCCATTGAGCAGTTGCGCATCAGATCCCAAGCGTTGTCATTCAGATGCAACTACAAAGCTGGAGGTATGTGGCTATGGATATAAGGTAGTATGTAAAGACGGGCAATATACCAAACCAGCTGTGATTTACAGAGGACCTGATGCCTCTCGAAAATTGATTGAATGTCTTTTAGAGGAACAAAGATGGATTCGTAACATACTAAGCAATGTGAAACCGATGAGTATTGGAGACGAAGAGCAACATATCATTGATACAACTACCGAGTGTTGCATCTGCAATAAAAAGTTTAGTTTGAGTGGTAAGACAAAATCAGTAAGACATCACAATCACCTCACAGGTCAGTTCATAGGACTAGCACATAATCAATGTAATCTGCTGTGTAAACAGGCAAAACACATCTGCGTCTTTTTTCATAACTTGAAAGGATTCGATGCGCATATCTTATGTCAAGTCATGGGCGAGTTTAAACATGAAAAACTGCAATGCATTGCTCAAAACAATGAAAAATACATTAGCTTTTCACTTGGTGACCTGCGCTTTCTCGATAGTCTAGCATTCTTACCTTCAAGTTTGGAATCTCTAGTTAACGAATTGTCTAAAGACGGAGTGGATGCATTTGCTCATATTAAATCAGAATTTTCATCCGCTGAAGAAATTAAATTACTTTTACGGAAAGGTGTTTATCCATATGAATATATGGATTCATTTGAAAAATTTGATGAAAAACAACTGCCTCAGAAGGATAAATTTTATTCAACTATAAAAAGAGAGCATATTAGTAGTGAGGATTATGTTCACGCTCAGAAAGTCTTTAATGTCTTTCATCTCAAATCAATGGGAGATTATCATGATCTCTATTTGAAAACGGATGTGATACTTCTTGCAGATGTCTTTGAAGCCTTCAGAAAGCAAACCATGAATCAGTTCGGACTAGATCCCGCACATTATTATACATCTCCGGGGCTTTCTTGGGCAAGTTGTTTGAAAATGAGCCAGGTGGAGCTAGAGTTGATTACAGATATTGATCAGCTTTTGATGATTGAAGCTGGTATAAGAGGTGGTATATCGCAAATATCGAACCGCTATAAAAAAGCAAACAACCCATACCTTTCTGACTATGATCCTGAGATTGAGACTTCCTATCTAATATATATTGATTGTAACAACTTGTATGGTGCTGTGATGACGGCTCCGCTTCCGGTTGGTGGTTTTGCATTTTGAATCGGAGTGAAATCGATAATCTCAACAGCATGGATATAGACGAAAATGGAGATATAGGATACATATTTGAAGTATCACTGGAATATCCAAATCACTTGCACGAAATGCACAATGACTTCCCGTTAGCACCCGTTCGAAAATGCATCAATGATAATGAATTATCGCCATATGCTCAGCAGCTCTTGAGAAAATTGTATGCCAAGACGGAGGATGAACCTCTTCCGTCGAGACCCGCTGTTGAGAAGCTCTTTACCACACTAGAGGACAAAGATAACTATATTCTCCATTACAGAAATCTGCAATTATATCTCAGTCTGGGTATGCGTTTAAAAACAGTACACAGAGCACTTCGATTCCAACAAAAACCTTGGATGAAACCTTACATCGAGTTTAACACTGAAATGCGAAAGAAAGCTACATCTGATTTTCAAAAAAAAACTTCTATAAGCACATGAATGTGTCTGTTTGGGAAAACGGTGGAATAGAATAGAATAGAATATTGATTTAAAGACACCCCAACAGTCGAAAGACGTCATATGGTGTCTAAAAACGCTTAAAAATACGATAAGTCACAAAATTATACACAAGTGAATCCCGCACAGCAGGAGAGTAAACACGTTTAACATATCACGTATGTAAAATCAAAGTTTGTTATATATACCAACGTCTTTAATAAAAGCGATCAAAGTATCAACAGAAACAGTATTGAAAAGGTCTAACATAGATGCCACATTAAAATAATTAGTTCTAATAAGATTTAAATCAATACAGTCGACTAAAATATGTTTGATTGTATACGGTTCCTGGCAAGGAATGCATACAGGTTGTTCTTCTCGATTTAATAGATAGGAGTGAGTCAAACGAGTATGTCCTATGCGACAACGATTGATAACACATTCCTCCCTACGCACGGCGCGGGAAGATGGATACCAAAAACCTAAGGATGGTTGAATAGAATGTAACTTATTAAATTGAGCGTTGTCCCAACTAGATTGCCATTTTGAAAAGATCAATTTATTAACGGAAGATTTCAAATCTGTAAATGGAATTTTTATATCAGCCTCGTTTAAATCGGAGGCTGCCTTAGCAGCACGATCAGCGCTCTCATTACCTCGAATTCCCATATGACTGGGAACCCAACAGAATATAATTTGTTTCGAAAAAGATAGGTGATGATGTTTAATTAAAATATCTTGAATTAGTGGATTCGAAAAGTTCATGTTTTTAATTGATTGTAGAACAGACAAGGAATCAGAAAATATGATAAATGTATCGGACCGAATAGACGATACCGCATGTAAAGCTAACTCAATAGCTTTTGCTTCTGCAGAGAAAATCGAAGCTCCATCCGGTAAACGATATAATTTTGTGTAAAAGTAGCTTATGACTGCACATGTGGTTGTATTGCCATCTTTAGAGCCATCTGTATAAATGTCATAATGGTCTCCATAAGTAGACCTAATTTCATTGAACTTTGATTGAAATAAAATTGGATCAGTGATGGACTTTTTAGAATTGTGAAGACTAAGATTAACTTCAGGTCTTTTAAGTGTCCAAGGTGGAATTTGTGGGACTGTTTTTGTTTTAATGACTTTTATGTCAACTTCTAAACCTGAAATAAGATTCTGAGCACGCAGTCCCAAAGGTTTGATAACCTTAGGTTTGCTCATATATAATGTTTCATAGTTAGGGTGAAATACGCTATCATAAGCTGGATTACTCGGGATTTGATTTGAGTTTTGTAATATACTGTAAGGTTAATTTTTCTCTACGTAGATATAAGGATGGTTCATTTGCAGCTACATAAAGGCTTCCAACAGGAGATGTTTTAAATGCGCCAAGTGCCAAGCGAAGTCCTTGATGATGAATTGTGTCCAGTAACTGTAAGTATGATTTTCTGGCTGAACCATAAACGATACAGCCATAATCTTATTTTGAACGAATTAGAGAACGGTATAAATTCAAAAGGACTTTTGTGTCTGTCCCCCAATCGGTATGGGCGACTACTCTCATTATGTTAAGTGCCTTTAGACATTTATTCTTGAGGTACTTTAAATGGGAAATAAAATTAAGTTTTTTGTCGAAAATCACTCCAAGAAATTTAAATTCGTCAACGACAGGAATAGTACCATCCAGCGTTAAATTTGGGTCATCGTGATGATTTCTTAGTTGACAAAAATGCACACAGTGTGTCTTTGATTTAGAAAATTTAAAGCCGTTTTCAGATGCCCATTTTTGTATTTTATTAAGACATTGTTGAAGCTGCCTTTCAATAGTATTCATATTTTTGGATCTGTAGCAAATTAAAAAGTCGTCAACGTAAAGAGAGCAATCAACACCAGGATTTAAACATTTAACAATACTATTAATTTTAACACTAAAAAGGGTAACAGAGAGAATACTTCCTTGTGGAACTCCCTGCTCTTGACTAAAACAATCTGATAAAGTCGAACCACATTTCACTTTAAAATTTCTGCCTGATAAAAAGTTTTCTATAAATATTGGTAAATGGCCTTTCAGACCAAAATCATGCAAATCTTTCATAATACCATGTTTCCATGTCGTATCATATGCCTTTTCCAGGTCAAAAAATATACTTACTAAATGTTCCTTTTTGACAAAGGCGTCACGAATAAAACTTTCAAGTCTAATTAAATGATCAGTTGTACTTCTCTGGTTTCTGAAGCCACACTGAAAATTTGTAATTAAGTTATTAGACTCTAAGAACCAAACAAGGCGGGCATTAATCATTCTCTCTAGAGTTTTGCAGATGCAGCTTGTTAAAGCAATAGGTCTATAATTAGTGGGGTTAGTATTATCCTTTCCAGGTTTTGGAACTGGAATAATAAATGCCTCTTTCCATGAAGGAGGAACTATACCTGAAGACCAGATATCATTAAATATTTTTAACAGAGTGTCCAATGAAGATTGTGGAAGATTTCGAAGTAATTGATATGGAATGTCATCAGGGCCTGCAGCGGTGTCATGAGATTTTTTTAAGGCGTCTTGAAGTTCAGACAAAGAGAGCGGTTTATTATAAGCTTCATCATTAGATGAAGAAAAATTAAATTTTTGCTTTTCTGATTCCTTTTTGTGTTTCTGAAATTCCTTAGAATAATTCTTTGAAGACGAGTTTTTAGAAAAACATTCCGCCAATAAATTAGAAATACTTTTTTTATCAGAAACCTTTTCATTATTTTGGTCATTTAAATGAGTAACACAGGAATTAGATTTGTTTTTGCCCGTTATCTTTTTAATCATTTTCCATACCCTTTTCATTGGAGTTTTAGAATTAAGTTTTGAAACGTATTCACGCCAAGAATTTTTCTTTGATTGTTTTATGGTCCTACGAGCTTTTGCTCTGAGTATTCTAATTTGATCATGATTTTCTTCTGTTGGTCTTACATTGAACCTTTTGACAGCTGCTCTGCGTTTACGAATGGCTTTTTTGCATTCGTCATTAAACCATGGTCTGCTTTTATTTGTAACTTTTGTTTTAGGTATACACTGTTCGGCAATGGAATGGAGTTTTGAGGAGAACTCGACAATAGGGTCCTCAAATTCTAAAATAGTTGAAGAAAATAACTCTTTATTACAAAGTCAGCTTTTTTAAAATTCCAACGTGGAGGAGTATTATCAATAGTAGAATTAATGTTAGTTAATATAATTGGAAAGTGGTCACTTCCACACAAATCGTCATGCACTCTCCAGTCGTAGTCTAAATATAAAGTCGGATAGGAAATAGAAAGATCAATGGCAGAATAATGACCAGTTGCAGGATGAAGGTAAGTATGAGATTTATTATTTAAAATACATAAATCGTTTTTGTTGATAAAATCTTCTAAAATTTTACCTTTCTCATTAAGATTGTTGCAACCCCATAATGTATTATGGCCATTAAAGTCACCTAAAAGTAAATAAGGTGCAGGAAGTTGATTAATAAGATTTTCTAGATCCCTAGGATTCAAAGTAGAATTTGGAGGTATATAAATAGAACAAACTGTGATCACTCTGTGCAAAGTCACACTGAGTGCCACAGCCTGTAGTTGTGTATTCAGTTGAACTTTACTATGAGGAATATTACTTCGGATTAAAATAGATGAACCGCCAGCGGCTCTATCACAATTGTTTAAAATAAAATCATAGGAAGTATAATTTCTAAAAGATACATTATCATTACTTTTTAAAAAAGTTTCTTGTAGACAGATTACGGCTGGAGATTGTGAAGACAACAATAATAATAGCTCATCAGAATTTGCTTTTAAGACCTCTACAGTTCCATTGAATTATTTTATTTACCATGGATTATGAGAGAACGACAAATGATTGATAAAAATCAAGATGATGATCCTGAAGTAGACTTTGGTTGAGACGAAGATGGACCTCCACTGGTGCATTCCATCTCCTCTCCTCCACCGTCATCCAGGATCTCATATCTGTTCAAGATCCGAGAGGGATTATTAGATCCCTTTGGCTGACGTCCGGACGCCGGACCTGAATCTAAGGCTGGTTTGGTACTTTTTTGAGGTTTGGTAGACTTAGTTGGGTTACTTTGGGTGTTAGCTGATTTTGACTTTTCAGGTTTTTTAGACTCTGACCTCTGTACTGATTGACTGACTGTATTTGCAACATGAGGACAAGGTTTTTGAATTGGTAAAGTTGCTGACTCGGAGGGCAAAGGCTCCGTTTGAGTTTGAGCGTCTTGAAGAGTTACTGATTTCTGAGCAGATTTAATGACTGATGCATAGGATTTAGTGGGGATGTCTTCATATAATTTTCTTGCTTCTGGATAGCTTACCTTGTTGGTGACCTTGATTTTCATAATTTCTTTTTCTTTTTTCCAAATTTCGCAGGTGTTTGAGAAGGCTGGGTGATCTTTGCCACAATTTACACATTTAATTGGGTTTCGACAGTTCTCTTCATGGTGTTTTGTTTGGTATGCACATTTGCAACAGACTGCTTCATTTTTGCAGTCATTTTCATGGTGACCAAATTTCTGACACCAGAAACAACGAAGTGGGTTGGGGATGTAAATGTCAACTTTAATGAGACTATATAGAACTTTTAAATTTGCTGGAGGGTTTGGAGAATCAAATGATAGAATAACTGTGTTTGTTTCAATTTCTTTACCATTTTTCTTGATCTTAATGCGTCTGGCTGCTATTACTCCTTGTGATTTTAAATTTTCAACTAAATCAGATTCTGAAACACCTGCAAGGATTCTATTTTTTATAACACCTTTAGAATAATTTAATGATTTGTGTGGTGTTGCAGTGATGTTTATGTCGTGGAATTTTACCATTTTCAATAGTTGTTCAGATTGGGATTTTCTTTTAACTTCAATTAGAATGGATTTGTTTTTCATTTTCTTAACAGATTTTGGGTCACCAATGGTGCCACGGAGAACTTTTTCGATTATGAACGGAGAGAGTTTTGACAGATCGCTATTTTCATTTGATGCAGCAAGTACAATAAATTTAGGGTAGGTTTCTTGTTTTTGAACATCATAGTCAGGGTCATAGTCGTCAGTTGTTGAATCAGTTCGATACCGTTTGAAGGAAGCCATGAAAGAAAGAGAAGAGATTCAGCACTCGTGCTCCCCACCCACCACGGAGTCCAACAAGGGGACGCTTATCCGGAGTGGATATCCTACTCCAAGCGCCAGGGCTACACAAGTGCTATACTCGAAAGGTTTAAGAAAGAAAGGAAAACGATGGAAAATGTACGAAAACATAAACATATCGAGCTAATTCACACAGAAGATAGATTGATAAAAGTAACTGCAAAACCCACTTTTTTGAATGCTACTATATTCAACGAAGACCTTGTTGCAATAGAATTGCAGTGTAAAGTGTTGCTCTCGAAACCTAGCTACTGCGGATTTTGTATCCTTGACCTAAGTAAAGTTCTAATGTATGATTTTTGGTACAACAACATTAAGAAAAAATATGGGAAAGATGCACAGCTTCAAATGACAGACACAGACTCATTTTTATACCACTGTGTGACCCGCGACGTTTATCAGGATATGAAAAATGATGACGCTTACGATCTGTTTGACTATCCAAAAGATCATCCGTTACATAGCGGCGACAATAAAAAGGTATTGGGTAAAATGAAGGATGAGACGAGAGGTGTTCCTATTTCTCACTTTATCGGATTAAGATCAAAAATGTACTGCTTTCTTTGTGAAGATGGATCAGTGGAAAAACGATTGAAGGGTATAGCGAAAACGAGCGTAAAAAATGACATCAAATTCGATCATTATAAAGAGGTTTTGATTCACGAGACTCAGAAATTATCAGACATGCATGTCTTGCGTAGTCGTAGGCACGTTTTGTATGGTGAACATTAAAAAGTGGGATTATCAGCTTTCGACGACAAGCGTTTCCTTTTAAATGCAACAGAGTCCCTTGCTTATTCCCACCATAAAATCAAAGACAAACAGTCATTAGAAACAATGGCTCTCGTTGGTTTTTTAAATGATCAAGTGAGAGACAATGACATTAATTTGAAACCGATAGGGAGTAGTTTTGTTATTGATGATATAACAGTAACTCGCGTTAAAAACACAACGCCTACTCCTGTTGTAAAAACGCTTTCGTTGACAATGACTCTTTTAATGGACAAGAGACAGATGATAGACTTGATGTGAATCGGGTAGGTAATAGGTTTGTTTTTGATAATGTGACAATTACTCGTGTTGAAATCGTGACATGTGCTTCGGTAGAAACTATTGACTTGTAATGGAACTGACTTGCATACTTATACATTTTATAATTATGTGTTGCTACATACGACTGGTTTGATTATTGATGTTTACACAATTTCATTTCTGTTTATTATGTATTACAATGTTTATATTTTTTTTTTCGTTGCATGAATTATCAATACTTTTCGAGTTATTTGTTTGCTATATTAACTGTTCACACAATATTTGTAACTCTGCTTTTCTAAACGAAATATGCCATTTGTAACTTTGCTTTCCTAAACGAAATATGACATTTGGTACATCATTTTTTTTAATATTGTTTTATATATTTATGGAAGTGTAATTGCAATATCGTTTACATACGCCAATGACTCAAAGGTTTTTCTCTTTTATTTCATAATAACATTTTTTTTTGCATTTAGATTATTTGTATGACATGTGTGTAATGCTATTTGTATTTTGTATGCTGATCATGTTATGTTTTTTTTATTTGAATCTGATTTTTTTTAACATTGATTATCAGTACCACATTATAATTAATATAGATATACAATAAAATTAATCGAATCGTGATATGACTTCATTTTTTTTTCTTTTTATGATATCTAATGAAATACGGGGAAAAAAATCAATACACAACACACACATATATTTCACTTCATTTATTGATATATTATAATTGGCATATTAGAGAAACACGAAATACATGTAAATTCATACAACATAAAAAAGTACATAAATGGTTATCAATGTTATTTTTAATAGTCAGAAGTAGTCAGGTATGTAGCGCTATGACTCCGGTTACCAACCTGCAAATATACCGTTTGAAAAAACCGGCCGGGCGTGAAATTGATGGCTGCGCAGAACAGAACAGAACAACAACAACAACCGGCATTGTCTGTACGTTAGTAATAGATTGTGGTACTAGATTTGAAATAAATTTAATTGCTATGTCTATGATAAACATCACATAAATTAACTTTACATCATGCTTCAATTATCAGATAATTGATGTACAAATAACTTACGAAACGAAAGTGTCAACATTTTCATAAGAAATATTAGAAATGGTCATAACAAAAACGAAAGCAATATGCTTGATGATGATAAGCATCATTGAATTAATTAACAATAGCTGTTATTATGCCGCGTAGCTGTAAGTATACACGAACAGGGTGATAACATCGAATGCTATTATTGACACATATATGATTATGTAAACAAAAATCGCAGAAACACTATATAAACCTTCATCTGCAAAACTGAATTCACCATCCACCTCTAACAGGCTAAGCACGTCACTCGATTCGTAGATCATCAAGGATAGAAAAAAAAAGGTATGTTGTTTCTTATTTAAATTTTAAGCTTTAATCATTGAATTTGTTATGTGTTTGAATAATTGAACACTTTATAGATGTAGGTTCGAATCTCCGGACTAGTGATTTTATTATCAAAATCTTTTATCTTTTTTTTTCCATTTGTTTAACATAATCGAAGATGTACTGGATGTATTTTTTCATGTTTAATAAAACTATTCTCAGCTAGTTTCGAGCTCACCACTTCCAGCTTAGCACTCCATCACCTTGTAATTTTGGCTAGAGGATCTGACAATGTGATATATAAAATTGCTTAATTCAATACGTTTACTTCGGTTACAAATTCTCAAACTCGAATTCTATATATCGAAGATAAATCTTCTAAATTATTTTAACTTATAATAAACGTTTCTGTGTTATTTATTTAATGTTTCTTTCTTTTCTTTACTTTTAGATTACGCACAGTCCCTCAAATCATCATTCGAGCGGTCATCTTAGATTCCAACGTGTTGCAGTCAGATTACGTTACAGAGTGTGATTTCTGTATGTTCATTATCATAATTATATTTAACATATAAGTAGATTCTTAAATTCATTCAATTTAATTTACGATATGAAAGTATTAAGCCTTAAAAAAATGTACTATCAGTCTATCTTCTCATATGTAAAAGTAGGGGAACAATCTCAAATATTAGCTTCAAGAGATATATTTGTGAGGCTTTCATCAGAAGTATTGCTTTACATAGAAAGAGACATGTGGTGGCTTTCAAAAGACTACAGACCCTTATTCAATTATAAGGAACTTGCAATAATTGAAGAAATCATAGAAGAAATATTAAAACAACGAGAATATAAAGATTGTTCTACTCTGGAATCACTCGCCTTTTCATCAATTATTAACAGATGCGGCTATATGTCGAACAATGACTGTGAAAATGTCTTAGGAGATTTACCATTAGGTATACTTGACATTATGAAATCTAGGTTTAGGGGCTCTAATTGGATAACTATTATTCGAAATATTGAGAGAGAAAGATAAGGCGGAAGTGAAAATAGAGAGAGAAAATAAATGATTGTCTTTCTTTCATTCTCAGCTCAACATGAGTTCCAAGGCCGAAGTTAAAGCTTTCTTGGCTGCTACTAATAGAGTAGATGTAAGGAATCAGACAGACAGGAAGACGAAGTCTTTCATGGAGATTCCATTAAATGTAATACTAAACGTGAAAGGACATCGTCTTGTGCTCACCCAATATGGACATAAACTGATTTTGAGCCTGCAAAACTCAGTAACAGGAGATGTTTCGGACTGGTGGGCGTTCCCCACTTTGACCAGATTATTTTGTGAGCAAAAAAACGAAGATGAAGGGCTAACAATGTTGAAACAAAGCCCTGTTAAGCTACTCTTCTCTTCCAGGACACCATACATTTTCAACTATCAATAAGGATCGGGTGTTCCATCGTTTGTGTATATATATATATATATATATATATATATATATATATATATTGTTTTCGTATTATATATATATTATATGTACTACATGTATTAATAAGTAGAATCTTATATTATCTTATATTACCTTACCAATTATTACCTGACCAGTAATTACATTTTATAATGTTTTACTTAAATTAAATATAGAGTTTGAGTTGTTGTTGTGGTTGTTCTTTTTCAACTGTAAGGTTTCTTCACATGAAAAAAAATCCGAAGTCCTAACCAGGACTCGAAGCTACATTTTACGAAAACCATTTTCTAACATTCTCTTTCTCTCTCATGCTCTCTCTCCTATTCTCATTTGTCTTGAATGAAAGTTGTATTATAGTGTGAAAGTGCAGTACTCGGAAGGTTTTATCACATGAGAGTTGTATTTAGTGTGAAAGTGCAGTACCCGGAAGGTTCTTCACATAAAAAATCCGAAGTCCCGCCTTGGATTCGAACCCACAACGTTGAACAAGATGAAAATGATTTTGGGACATAACACAGCATAGAACTCGAATTTATATAATCAAATTTTAATTAAACTATTTATCAGAGACAGAATGGAATGGATAAGATAAATTGGTAAATGTTATGAGCAACAAAAATAATTTCTCAACTAAAGATATTCTTTTCTCTCTCCACTACAGAAATATCACACACACACACACACACGCATATATATATATATATATATATATATATATATATATATATATATATATATATATATATATCTCCATGATGGTTGTACCGAAATCGACCTAAATATTGGGATAAGGAAAAAAGAAAATTTATTTTATAAATTTCACGATAAAGTTAATCTTATGCATCAATTTGTTTTCATGAAAAGATATAGTTCAAAAGCGTCCATAATTGAGGACGATAACGGTACAACCATTACTATTTAACTAATAGTTACATTTATATCCAAGTCGCTATAACGAGGTCTTCACTCTCTGGGTCGTGGGCGGAGGTTGTAGGTGTGTGACGTTTTTCTCCTCACTGTTTTGTTTTTAATAGACACGTTTATTTGTCCAATTTTCAAATACACCCTCAACCTCGCTGAATAAAAAAAAAAGAAAAGAAAAAAAAAATGAAACTAGATTTCATTGGTAATCAAATCACTCAATCGAATCCGTCCTCCACGCTGCACACCTCTTGTTAATACGGTTTTCATTGCATTTTGTTTTACGTAGAGACGGCGGATGGTGATAACCACGCCTATTATTCCAACTATAAGAGAAAATGAAATAATAATAATAATAATAATGATTCATCATGAAAGTCATAGATACTCTAACACTTAAATTGTCGTTGATTACCACCGAATTTCAGTCATACAGTGGTCGTGCTGGTAGAACAACCCCGACCTACCGCAAGTCATTTGGAAGGCGGTGAGTGATGAGAGATTTACTGTAAGCCCTCGGTCACGTCACCTCTTTTAACTAATTGAAATAAATAAATAAAATGATGAAAACAAGCAGAGACAGAAGAAAATTAATGTATATGCAGACGTGATTCATACGCTGATATAGAGATAAAATATTATAAATATTAAAACTTCAAATAGCAAATAAATACAATAATCCGTATGCATTTCAGCTATCACATCCTCACTAGATTGTGTATATATATCTTATAATCTAGCTATCTATCTATATTGAATCTAGTCATCTACATATCAACCCGCACCATTTACCTCTCAGATAGATGTTTCTTCGTACGGTATTGTTTTTAATCTTCGACGAGATACCGCTAAACATGCAACGGTAACTCCTAATACGACAGAAGATCCTGTGGATATAGCATTAATTAATTCAATATGAAGTGAATCACTCATTTAGTCTTTAATTGAAGAATTTGTTTGTTTGTTTTGTTTTGTTGGTGTTTATCGTCGCTTCGACAGTATTTCAGTCATATAAGCACCGTCCAGCTAATTACTGGGGGTGGAAGACCCCGGGGGATCTATGTACAATGCACAGAGGCCACCCGGGTAGAACCCACCGACCTACCGCAAGCCGGCTGGATGGCTTCCTCACATGAAAAATCCGAGACCCGATCTGACCGGGGCTCGAACCCACAGCGGTGAGGGGCTGAGGGATTTGCAGTCAACGACTGTAACCGCTCGGCCACGACGGCTCCAATTGAAGAATTAAAGCCTAGCAAAATCTTTTTGATTAGTACGAACATGTGTCCAATTATCACAGATCTAAATCTCCTATAACTCAAATAATAAATTCTCTCTGTATTTTACTGTCTATATTTGAATTTATCTTGTAATAATTTTATTATCAGTAACGTATTTTACCTCCAAAAACCGCCACAGAGATAATTAATACCACTCAACCAACGGTTTCAGTCAAGGATGGTAGGTTGCCACTTCGCTTCACTGATGATGTTGATGATGGGGACGTCCTCTCTGTGCTGATGGACGTGGAAGTAGTTGTGGAATCATCCCCCGACTTTAAAGAGATAAAATTATATTTAATCAGACACTTTCCAATAAGTTGATGAAAAAAAATGTGAGAACATTTAAATATATACGCCAAACTAAATCATGTGAACATTTATTATTAATATTATTATTATTATTATTATTATTATATCCGCGGATATAGAGATTTAAATTTATATACTTACGCAATCTTCTCTCCCTACGGTGACGCGCACCGTTGCAGCTACCACTATCCGTGGACACGTCTCGTCCTCAACTCCTGTTGAGATTACTACGGCCTTCAGGTCTGAAAAAGGCCTCCTTGACCACAATTGCCCCCTTAACCAGTACATCAAATCGTATCGTGGTTATCCCCATGAGGACTCTATCTCCATGATACAGTGCATCGCCTTTGTATTCGCACCTCAGCTCATCTCCAACAACATCGCACGTGTGCTGGTTGATCGAAAGATCTCCATGCACGCTCCATACACCAACCATCATGATGAATACATGTAAGAAAGTCATTGTCGTGAAAGGCTAATGATGTCAAATGACAGGTCTCATAGATAATTATAGCGGCTGACCGGGCGATCTTAAACTGAAATTTTAGGGTTGTTGGAACCGTCAACTAATAAATGTAGGGGTGTAGGTAGTATTAACCCCTCGATCTGTCCATTATCCACTCCGCAGGTGTTCATTTCAACCCCCAACATCAGCAGGAACCTGGTATAAGGTGTTACATCACCACTACCCACCGTCTCTGCCAAATATCCACACCGCGGGTGATCAAAGACCTCCTCATACACTAGTTCCCCATTCCTTGACGGTGATATCAAGCGAAGTTGTATGGGTGTTATATAATCGATGTCGTTTAAGTTTGGTAAAACGGATAGCCAGAGTCGAAATGTAAATATTAATCTGGTCTCAAACGAGAATACAAATTGAAATAAATATGCTGTTAAATCAGTTATGAATAATTGAATGAATGAATTATAATTTAAAAAAATTATCTAACATGTTTAATTAACCAATTAAGTCCCTTCTCTGGTATGCATCATTAGACTAAAGTTTTTTTTTTTTTTTTTCTGGTACGTATACACATGTATTTAACAAATAAATAAATGGTATGTATACTCTCATGTATTTAAACAATAAAGGCTTTTCTCTGGTATGTATACTCATATGTATTAAACCAATAAAGTATGTATACTTATATGTATTTAGTTGTTAGAGAGATAGATTTCTTGTTTAGTGCTATTTTTTATTATCGAAATGTTGATAAAATTTGTATTGTCCGGATAATGAGGTTTCCGGATAATTGAAAGCCGGATTAATGTTTTCACTGTATTTCTATTTCAGGTAAATATCATCTCGTTAATCCGAACATGTTGGTCTGCCTAAAAAAATCCGTAATAATGGGTTTTCCTTATTAACGAATCATATACAAACTTTTATTAATTTTCATTATAGAAAAATACTCCAGAATGTTCGGATTATGAGGTTTCCGGATTAATGGAATCCGGATTAATGATTTCACAGTATATCTATTTCAAGTAGACATCGTACCCAAATGAGCATTAAAACCAGCTGAAAAACAAACAAACAAAAACAACAAACAAACAAACAAATATATGATAAATATATTCGAATTAGCTTCAATTGATTGAAATACTCGAACTGTCCGATATCTACGTAATAATTTGGGAACGTAGTAAACCAGTCTGAACCAGTTTCTTTTTTTTTTTTTTTTTTTTTTTTTGCACGCTCTAGTTATTGTGGTAATATTTATAAATAATAATAATATCTACCAATAACATAAACGTCAATCGGATATACGGTCTAGGTGGTAATGGCGCAAGCTCACCTTAATATGTCAAATATGGACACATTTGACGTTTCCGATTTATCTGTTAAAAAAGATGGACGAAAAGTAAGCTTGTGTTTGGAAAATAATTGTCACGTATCTGTTTATAAAAATACGGACGGACAGATCGTGGTAACAATAAGGAAAGGAACGAGATCTGTCACTGTATCAAGGGAAATATTTAAAGAAATGTGCGATCTGAAAGAAACAGTATTATTTTGTTCAGCGTTCGTAGAAGGATGTCAGTAAACGAATACCTACAGAAAATCTATTTTGACACTTCACATCCCGCCGCATTCTCGGGACCTGAAAAACTTTACCAAGTCGTGAAAAGAGATGGGAAATATAAAATAAGTAAAAACAAAATTCGCCGATGGTTGTATAACAGGGAGGAATATTCGCTACAACGGGATGTGAAAAGGAAATTTTCTAGAAGACGGATTATTACATCGGGTGTGGATGTGGAATGGGGACTTGACCTGGCGGATGTGGGGAATTTGGCAAAATCGAACTCGAGCGTTTCTTTCTTGTTGATATGTATAGATTTTTTTTCGCGCTATCTTTCGTTGAACCGTTGAAAAACAAGTCGGCTAGGTCTGTGCAAGACGCGTTTGATAAAATTTTGACTCGGATCTGGAAGAAAGCCTCAGATCGTTTGCAGTGATAAAGGGAAAGAATTTAATAATAACCTCTTCAAAGATTACCTTAAAAAAAATTACATTAAATATTTCACTACTCAAAATGAAGACATTAAAGTATCAATCGCAGAGCGCGTTATTCGCACTTTAAGAAATAAAATGTTTAGGATGTTTCAAAGGAACAGGTCTTATAAGTATATCGATGATTTACAACATCTTGTGGACAGTTATAACGCCACTCCACATTCCAGTTTGGGGCGTGGTTTGTCCCCTAAAGATGTCAATAAAGATAATGAGGCTCAATTATTCGATCGCCTGTACAATATACAGGACAATAAGACGACAGTCAAGTCACAATTTAAACCCGTATTTAAATATAAATTGGGAGATACTGTTAGGTTAGTATATACAAAGCACATATTTCGTAGGGATTATCAGCAGAAGTGGACCCCAGAATTATTCAAAATCTCGGACAGAATGATTAAACAAGGTCGTAAAGTTTACAAAGTAGTCGATTTTGATAATGAACCGATCGAAGGTACAGTTTACGAACAAGAACTAAGCAGGTTTGATGTAGATAAAAATACCGCTTACAAGATTGAAAAAATAATCGGAACGAGACGTAGGCGCGGTGTGACTGAATATTTAGTAAAGTATGATGGTTGGCCCAATAAGTTCAATTCCTACGTCACGAAAGATATGATTGTGCAATTAGTTAAGTAATATAAAATGTCGTTTTACGTGATCGTTCATAGTGATAACAAGAGGGCCATGATGGCCCTGAATCGCTCACCTGAGTACCATTGCTTCAACTGATGTCAAGGTTTTTAAACAGACAAGGATTCTGATATAACTTAATCTAAAACATTTTACCCCTGACAATACTACACACCAAATATCTAAGCAATGGGCCATATGGTTTCAGAGAAGACTTGGGCGCAGGGTCATTTATCACCGTAGGGCCAAGACTTTGAAAATCTTTGTAATGAACCATTAGATGCTACTACATACCAAAAATCTTAGCTCTAGGCCTTATTGATTCATAGAAGAAGATTTTTTAAGATTTTCCTATTTAACTCTATGTAAAACAAGTGACCCCTGGTGCGGGGTCATTTATCATCATAGGGCTATGATTTGTACAATTGTAAGATGCTTCATACCAAAATCTAGCTCTAGGCCTTATGATTCATAGAAGAAGATTTTTTAAGATTTTCCTATTAACTCTATGTAAAACAAGTGACCCCTGGTGCGGGGTCATTTATCACCATAGGGCTATGATTTGTACAATCTTGGTAGTGGCCCATAAGATGATGCTACATACCAAATATCTAAGCTCTAGGCCTTATGGATTCATAGAAGAAGATTTTTTAAGATTTTCCTATATAACTCTATGTAAAACAAGTGACCCCTGGTGCGGGGTCATTTATCACCATAGGGCTATGATTTGTACAATCTTGGTAGTGGCCCATAAGATGATGCTCATACCAAATATCTAAGCTCTAGGCCTTATGGATTCATAGAAGAAGATTTTTTAAGATTTTCCTATATAACTCTATGTAAAACAAGTGACCCCTGGTGCGGGGTCATTTATCACCATAGGGCTATGATTTGTACAATCTTGGTAGTGGCCCATAAGATGATGCTTCATACCAAATATCTAAGCTCTAGGCCTTATGCATTCATGAGGAAGATTTTTTAAGATTTTTCTATATAACTCTATGTAAAACAAGTGACCCCTGGTGCGGGGTCATTTATCACCATAGGGCTATGATTTGTACAATCTTGGTAGTGGCCCATAAGATGATGCTACATACCAAAAATCAAAAGGTTAGGCCTTGTGGTTTCGGAGAAGAAGATTTTTTCAAGTTTTTCATATATTAGCCTATGTGAAATCAAGTGACCCCTGGGGCGGGGCCAATTTTGACCCCAGGGTCATAATTTGTACAATCTTGGTAGAGAGTCATAAGATCATGCTACATACCAAAAATCAAAAGGCTAGGCCTTGTGGTTTCAGAGAAGAAGATTTTTTAAATTTTCATTTTTAAAATCTATTTTTAGCTCCTGTGACCTAATTATGCAATGGACCAGAACCATTTATACAACTTTAGTAGAGCTTCATCCAAGGAACATTCCTGCAAAATATTTTTCAAATTGGCCAAGCCGTTTAGGAGGAGATGTTGTTTGAAGC
Organism: Solen grandis; assembly: GCA_021229015.1. Lineage (NCBI taxonomy): Eukaryota > Metazoa > Mollusca > Bivalvia > Adapedonta > Solenidae > Solen > Solen grandis. The sequence continues at coordinate 24,225 of JAIFHC010000353.1, read as the reverse complement.
AATTGTTGACGCCGGACGCACGCACGCACGCACGGACGCACGGACGACGGACGCCGGACAAAAGGCGATCAGAAAAGCTCACCTTGAGCACGTTGTGCTCATGTGAGCTAAAAATGAAAGGTACTTTCCGGGTAACACACCGTATAATTTTAGGTGTAAATTAAATCGCACGCTTAACTTGACGGGAGATTGGAAAGTAGCTTTGACCGAATTAGATTTAAACGAAACAGGTACCGGTGTTGAAAGATTATATATTTATTCGGAATTGTGCGGCGAAACGTTAGTCGACTGTGATAACGTGCCATTACTCAGACGCGTGACAATTGCGAGGAATGAAAATATAGAATTTAATAATCTTTATTACATACCTGTGGTGAAAAGTGAGACAAGTGAAATCGGTTTTTGGTTGAAAACGGAACGAGGAGTGGAAGCTGATCATTTGAAACACCCAATAACATTAATTCTACATTTCCAACGAATGCTGTAAATCGTGATCGAATTATTAACATGGATAATAAGAATCTGTATATTCCCAATCATGAAAAGTGGGTGCGATATTTCGAAAACAAAATTAAAAAATCAGTTCAAAATAAAACGAACAATGATATGCTTACGAATGAAAGCGTACCCGAATTACGAGTAATTCCGATTGATAAAAAGGAGAGACGGCATAATGATAGCTATTCACCAGCTGGTCATATAACACTAACGTCACCCAGTCAACAAACCGTTGACCAGGCAGAGACCGAATTGGCGAGAATGATTAAAAAGGGTATAAAACGTAAGTCTGGAAAGAGACGTGGATCAAATAGCAAACGACCGCGGAGCGGGAAAGGACGACAGAATCGTTCTAAAGGAAAAACCAAACGTGCGCAGACGAAGCGGTCAATAAAACGAGAAAAAAATATTTTCGTCTAAGATGGCTACTCTTAATCCTGACTTTTTTAGTGAAGCTTTACCAAGCGAACTATCACTATTTGACTTGAACGCGACTCAGACTGCTGTAGAAAAAATATATTATCATCAAATACAACCTATCAGTCAGATAAACGATTCGTCGCCGATCCAGTTTTCAGTGCGCGGACAAAATGGAATGGAATTTATAGATACAAAAAACAGCTTCATGAGCATAAAGGCGAAAATAGTTCACTCGGATGGAAGTGCCTTAAAAGACACGGAGTATGCGGGCCCCGTAAATCTTCTCGCGCATGCGCTTTTCGATCAGGTGGATGTAACGTTGCAGGGAAAGTTCGTTACCTCGGCAACCGGACACTATCCTTATAAAGCTATGATACAAACATTACTTCGCTTTGGAAGTGATTCTGAATCGAAGCTGGCTTCTCAGTTGTTTTACAAAGACACGCCCGGGCATTTGGATGATGATGACGCAAAAACTGGCCATAATGATGGGTTTAAAAAACGCGCCTCCCTGTTCGCGTTAAGTAAATCGGTTCGAATGGTAGCGCCTATAGCCCACGATTTGTTTAGTTTAAATCGATACATTTTAAACAACGTATCGTTAGATATAAAATTTTATCGGACCAAGCCTGAATTTCATTTAATGACCGACGCTCTCCAACCCGATTTAAAAATCGTGATTGAAGACATGACATTATTCATATGTAAGGTGTTAGTCAACCCGGCTGTCATTTTCGCTCAAAGCAAAGCGCTGGAAAGTACGAACGCAAAATATCCGTATACCAAGACGGAAGTCCGCATGACAGCCATTTCGCAAGGCCAGGTGAATTTTACCATAGACAACGTGTGCCAGGGACTAAAACCAAACAAAATCGTGATCGGTTTTGTCAATGGACAATCTCTTGCAGGTGCTTACAACGTATCACCCTGGAATTTTCAATCTTTCGATTTATCGGAGATAAATGTTACCGTGGACGGGATCTCGACCCTCGGGAATGCCATTAGATTGAACTTTGATTCAAATAGTGGTATTGATTGTACAGAGGCTTATCATTGGCTTATTAAATCCGCCGGTAAATGGTCGACTGATCGGGGAATTCCAATGAGCTGGGACGACATAGCTAAAGGCTACGCATTGTACGCATTCGATCTTGAGCCGACATTCACCGGTAGAGACTACCTGACGTTGGTTAGACAAGGGATCGTGAGAATATCGGCGAATTTCGCCTATCCTCTACCAACCCCCGTAACCTGTGTCATATACACGGAAGGGGTCGGTTATTTCGAACTAACACAATCGAGAGACGTTATTGTATACCAGTAATTAATATACAATCATTTAATATATATTTTGTTTTATTGAGTATGTGTGAAAAAGGAAAAAAAATATACACATACGTGCATATTTTTTCTTTAAAAGAAATATTACTATTTACATTTGTATAAAATTTATATTATTTTATTATTATTATTATTATATCAGTAGTATGGAATGGTACAAAAAAGAGTCTTTAATTAAATTCGAAACTCCTTGCACAATCACCCTAGTGTCACCATCTGGGGGCGGAAAAACGACTTTCGTTTATCGTTTACTTCAAAACTCAGCAGGTATTTTTAAAGACACATTTTCATCCCTGTTATATTGTTACTCCGCCTGGCAACCGATTTATGAAGAAATGTTAAAATCGATACCCAGTATATCATTCAAAGAAGGGTTACCTTCCGATGAAGAAATTCACAGTCACTGAACTCGCATTTTTCTTCAACCAAACATCAAAATGTTGACTAATCTGACCTGGAAGACGACCATAGCTATCAAAAAAGTCAGCATGTCCATTGCTCTCAATATAAAATGCAGTCCAATGCAATCCTGGTCGGAAATGTGGATGTGAGTTGCAAATAAAACCATAATTTGAAGACTTTGTAGGCAACTGGTCTGCAGCGAAAACTCCAACAATTTTTCTTTTAAAACAGGATCACAACGAATCATGCACTGTAGTTGACTGGTATCCATTAGGGTATTATTATATCCCTTTCCTTATTTATCTCAAAGTAACCCGGCAACTCACTATAGACGATGCAGCTCATGGGCTCTGTAAAGTTTTTTTTTTTTTTTGTAAACACTTGCATATATATGTATATTTAAAATACTGTCTAATTAAATATGGAAAACAAAACTTGTTATAACAATTTTAAATCGTTGCGCATTTACCTGTCAATCCTGTTTTAAATCGAACTTCAAGACGAACGTTTGCGTTCTTTAACAGCGACATGTACTCTCCGTGATGAGCATAGTTTGGTTCTAACTGGAAGACAAAACTCATCAGTGCATTGTTATATGCTCTGCTGATTGCACCAAAAGGCGTAGAAAAATCCAAGTTTATGGGACTACCACCGGCTGGAAGCCCGTCGACATACACTGCAATGTGCTGTATACCAACGTTTTCAAAATTGAAGGGGTTGGTTGTGTATGTTCCGTTTAGGGCAGTGCTTTTCACAAAACCAATTACAACCTTTTCTGGTCTTTTGCCCTGAAACATGTTCTCTCAGTTGAACGATGTACTACCAGAAGCGATGCTCTGTGAACGACAGTCAACTTTCTTGTACGGATAGAGCGCATTGTTGTTCTCCAGTATTTGAGAATGTCCGTAGATGACAGCAGGATTTACCCTCACTTTCCTTGCCAAAATGTAAATGTCTAACAAATCGATCTCAAAGTCTGTAGAGTTGTCAGCGTTGTCAGCTGCTAGCAAAGCGAAAGAAGCCGGTGTTCTGTAAAATTTTACTTGAACATCAACCTGATTTAACAGATACCTTTTCAATGAAAATATATCATGGAATATGGGACCCTGACAGTCAAAAGTTTTTGATTGTGCAATATCCATTTTGCTCTATCATACAGTCCGGTATTTGTACTGGATGGGTCTGTAACTCCTGGCGAATCTGCATCATCAATACGCCATCCTTGCGTTTGCATTTGCGACTCCAAGGCATCCTCTCCAAAATTTAATAAATGACTGGATGTATGCACGAAAGGGATAGTAGTTACATGTAAAACTAGCTTTGTTTTGCAGAGTGACCTCCACTGTGGAGAAGAGAGTTTGTAAAAAGAGATTGGCTGGTCCAACTTTCTCTGTTGTCAAGTTCCCGCCGTCATTTTTTTTCACCTTCAGTTTCACGTATATCTGTGAATTTTTTAAGTCTAGATAATCCATCGAGTTTTGTCCATTTATTTTAAATTCCACTGGACTGTCTGACGATACTTGTGATAAAGGCCTAATTTCTTCAAAATATTCATCAAGGACGCTAGTCTGTGTGCTAGGTAAATCAAAGAGGGCCAATTCAGAAACGAGCCCCTCCTTGAACGAAGATTCGTTGAAGACCGACATCTCTAGAGATCAAAAATATCCCTTTTTTAATCAGAGTTTTAGGACGGTTCTGTCTGCGAGCTTTAGTCCGTTTGCTGTTTCCGATATGTTTTCTTACACCTCCTTTTTGTTTCTTTACTCCTTTTAACCTCCTTTTCCCACTTCCCTTTTGTCTAACTTGTCTTGTACGACGACTCTTCGGTTTATGAATCATAATGACTGTTTCAACAGAATTTATATCCTGCCGTTCTAGTTCCGACTTTGCTTGAGCAGTTGTCTGTTCAGCAGGTAAAACGGCTTTGATCTTACAGCTTGTCGTGTTCTCGTTTTTATCATTATCAATGGCTATGATGCGTTGTCGTCTTCCAGCGCCATATTGATTCAAACTTATCTGTCCATTACTCAGACGTCCAAAAAAGTCAACCCACTTTTGCGGGTTTGGAACATATAACTTCATGATTTTCTTTTGGTTCAAAGAAATGGATACCTCTGCAGATGAAGTGTAAGCTGCACAGGCTGCGCAAGCTTTGCCGGTTTATTGTCATCGCTCGTTCTTATATAGATTTCAAATTCTCGCACTTCTTTTCTTTTTACAGGAATATAAAATGCATTCGTTAGCATGTAGTCCCATCCCTCGTCATGATTAGCCCTTAACCGACGGAGAACCGGCCTTTCCTCGCCAGATACAATGGTTTCCTTGCATAAGTCGGAATAAATATCTATTTCTTCATTGATCGCTCCTTTTTTCCGTTTCGAATTAGCTCTGAATTCAATCAAGGCCACTTTCCAATCGCCTGACAAGTTCAGAGATCTGTTTAATCGTACTCTAAAACTATTTGCTGTACTCTAAAACTATTTGCTGTATTATCAGTGAAAAAAGTGTCACTGACTGTACTGTTCACAAAGATGTATCGGTCCATATTTAATCCGTATTTAGTTCTTAAATCCGTATTTAGTTCTTAAATAGCTGTGTCACTGACGTCTTCAGCATTTACCCAACTATTAAATATCTTTGGAAAACCCTCCCACTGAACATAAAACTGAAGTTTTCCGTTGCGTCGACGACGATGTAAAATCCGATCAATGAACCATAAGCTAGATTGATCCTTGTGCACTTTCTGAATGTGCCACGAATTGGTTCTTTCTGCAGATCTTCCAACTCGTAAATGGGTATGCCCTGCATCAGACGCCTTTTGCATATTTTAAATACTTCAGTGGTGAACTGTTCCTGATAAGCTCTTTGAAACGGACGTTTTGCTATGCTGATACGTGCCAGATCACCTATCTTAAATGTAAATTTTGGTCTCAACTTCAAACGTTTCTTTTTCTTTAAAAACAAATGAGCCCAAACATCAGCTTCATTATCCTCGTTAACTGCATTGGGTGCTAGGTCGCCTAAAGATCGATGTGGTGAGTTGTTGTAACTTGAAACAATGTCATCAAGTTTATCAATATATTTATATGAGCGTCTTTTTCTCATCATCTTAAAAAGTAACGTCTTCAAAGTTCTTTGCACACGTTCTACATAATTAGCCTTTGTTGGATTTTGAGTAGTAAAGAAATAAATATTATTGTCTTTCACCAGTTTTTTAAACCAACGATTAATAAACTCTGAACCTCGATCTGCGCGAATTTTTTTAGGTTTTACATCGCTTCACAACAGACTTAGCTGTTTTATCTTTCAACGGTTTAACTCGTAATTTTCTCGAGAAAATATCAATAGCGCAAAGCAGAAAACGTACATTATCATTTTCAGATGCAATGTTTTCCATAGATAACAAGTCCACGTCCCATTGCTCGTTTATCGCTGAAACCCTTACATTTGCTTTCTTGAATCGATACCTAACTTGGCGCTGAAGGGCATAAGAGTCTTGATCACTTAACCATCGTCTTATGTAGCTTAGAGAGAACTCACCAGGATACCGTTTTCTTAAAACTTGATACAGTTTTTGTGGGCCTGAAAAAGCACCAGCATTCGATGTTTTATAATAGTATTTTTTCAGTTTCTCTTCCTTATCCATTATGTAAAGCAAATAAGTCACACCTTGTAGTTAATCCATTTCTTCGGTTTTGAAGCACGACGTCTCTTCCTCTGAGTAAAAGTCATATCTGTTATTTTTTTCTTCACAAATTGTCTTTTGGACGGTGTCTGATTGATTTTATCAATGTGAGAGTCATTAGTATCGATGGTTGTTAACTCATCATCAGTAAATACACCGCTGTTATCTTTTCGTGACGGTGTCGACATTAAATCGTCCTCATTACCTGAACTGTTGTCTAGACTCGGAAGTTTTATCTAAATCTTTACCTCCACCACTTTGAAGATCTCCACTTTTAACGGTTTCACAAGACTTTTCAGTCACTATTTTTGGATGAGAATCATGCTGCTTTTTCAGAAGATGGTCATATTGAAGCTTTGGTATAAGAACAAGTTCCTCTGCCATTCTAGAGTTCGTTTTCTATTACTTTTAACAAAACTAAAAACAGTCCCATATGCTTTATCAACAACCTTTTTCTTTGTTCCAGTGTGAGGTTCTTATCAACAAAACGACGAATGAGTCCTCTATGTTTGTGTAAACTTTCTTTGGTCTTTTTTGTCAGCTGTCGATTTCCCATCAACACGTTATATACAATCTGCACTATTGACCTGAGTTGCGAGCTGCATACTGATTTAACTAAAGCCCTTTTTTGTCTATCATCCGCGTGTAGAAGAAGTCTTAAAAAATTTCCGTCTCGCTTTTTAATTCCATTCATTGCCTTTTTTGTGGAAGAAAAACAGTCATTAGCTCTCTCGGTAAAATGTGTGTGCGCAGTTTGTATAACGGATTCGAATGTGGAGATAAGTCTACAAGTAAGTAGTTGTATGGTTCTGCTGTTGCTTTATTGTAAGCATCCATGAAGAATGCGTTTTGTCCTGGCAATATCTGCCTCCCAAAACTTTGGACCTGTAAGGCATCACGTGATATTGTCGTGTAATCAGGGGGGAAAGGTCAAATACACTATTACATGAACATACATGAACACGATTGCATAATGACACCAGTGACACCAAGTATAAGCTGTCTACCAGTACAAATACCAGACACGAATGACAGGTTATGATGCAAGAGAGAAGGGAGTGAGAGTATATAAGCTAAGCAGAACACAGAGAGAGGAAGGCTAGTCTGGGCTAGTTAGCCATGTACTCCATTTGTAAAGACTGGGTTAACTATTAACCTGTCGATGGTGTATATAATAAAGTTACTAGTTGGCTAAACCTATCTTCGTTATACTTAAGTCCCAGGGCTCACAGTGTTACACTACAATGTACGGAATATAATAAAAATATGCGTATTTAAACTAATAGTTCGCAGACCATGGTTAAAAATGTTTTGTGTCACAAACCATGCTGTATAGTTAAAGTGATGCGACAATTGACAATAAATATCCACCAGGTCTTCGTTTTTGGACCCTTTCTGAAGCAAGTCATCCATTATTATTTTATGTCCAGGTTCCTCCAGGTTCCATTTTTGCAATAAATCTTTTGTAGGTAAACCTTCAACAAAGTCAATATTTCCCAATTCAGATTTCATCTGATCAAATGTAGGTTGATATACTCCAAAACAATAAAAGACTCGATCTGGTGGTTGTTGAAATAGTCCTTGTGCATTTTTTAAAGCCTTAAAATATAAATGTTGTCTTTCCGCATGAGGAAGGACCGCAAATCATAGCTGTGTGCGGTGTAGGAAGTTTTAACACGCTCTCCATAGTTCACTATACTGCACAACTAGTTATGAAATAAGAGCAAAATTAAATCAAATGTATTTATTTGGTTGTAAATAAAAAAACGAAACGTGGTCTTTTTTTTAAATTTATTAGAATTATTTATATATATATCATATATATCATATAATATTATTCACTTACATATCCAGTATATGATATATTAATACGAAGATATGCACAAACAAAAAGTAACTAGTCAAATCGATTCTCCAATTGGATTATGCGCAACACGGTACTGAGCAACGTTGATTTCCATCGTTCTGTTTTCATATCTGTCTGTCTCCAATCCTCGCATGATATCTTTAAACGATACATATACAAGAGCGGTTGAGAAAAGTTCAAATTGTGAACGTATTCGTTCCATTTATTTAACACAATATTATCATCCACCGATTCACAGATCTTTTCAAAATGATCTTCTAACTGTTGTCGATTGATCACATCTAAACATGTATGGGCTGTCTGTGATAACCATCCATTTTCACATCCTTCACACTTCATTCTATTCAATAATCATCGCTTAATTACCTCCTGTGCATAGCAAAAGGTCCAATACGATTCCAGTAATAAAACGGTTTCAACACTATCCATTTTGCTAGAAGAACCAAAAGCGCTCAATCTGAAAACTGGGTAAAGGCTGTCAACTGTTGATCACAAGACTTGAGTCTGTACTAAAACCAATCATTTTCAAATAGATACAATCTTTGGACCATTTTTTATGCTCTTACATAGCATCATCGGTTCGTTCCCATGTTGACAAGCGAACTCCACATGCAAAACAGCAGCAAATGTCGCCGAAACTTGTATAGAAAAATCCTGCCCTGCTCAGTTCACTCTTTGTAGGATAAATTTGTTTGGGCCAGAACTCAAACGTTTTCAAACGATCTTCGTAAAACATATAATCTCTTCGTGAATAAATGCAGTTCCCTTCCATGATTTTGAATGAGAAAATACCATTTGAGATTGATCATGGTTTTTAATCATATCAAGGCTATATTTATAATTGCTTTTGAAAAAAGACTAATTTCTCACAAGGGAATACAAGAACGTAAAACTTCTTTTCTTCTTTTCTTATTCCGATTACGATTTGTCTCCCTTGAACGTTAAAAAACGAATCTATAAATAGTCAGGTGCAAAATTCCTCCATCGGAGGAAATTGAGCTGTGGTTTTTACCCTACTTTTATTTAATCAAAATGGATTGATGTTCCTAGATATACGACGTTTTATTAACGGGACAGCAACAATCATAGGTATACAATTGGAATTACATCAGTGGCTTACTTTGAAACAGTTGACCCCCCTCATAGACAAAGCGATTTCGGAGGCACAAACTTACTGGAAAACTTCAAAATCCTATAAGGGTAGGATCAACATTGCCTAAAACCAACAAGATGGATATCATTTACCTTTTTCTATCCAGAGAGGACTCAAAGAAAAAACACCCCGACAATATCTCTTCAGACTTTACCATAGAATTACCAAGATCTTATACATTAGAAGGCCAGTGGGAATGTGCTCTGATTGAAATTGAATCAAACATCAAAGCAGAAACATTGTACGTGTGTACCGATTTATGTCAAGAGCTATATGTTAGAAACACAATGATATCCTGCTTGCGACGCTTATGTGTTGAGAATAGAAAGAAACTTTTTGAATTAAATGTTCCATGCTACATTCCTGTAAAGAAAACTCACCTTGATCGACTTCGAATCTTTATAAGGGGGAGAGATTTGACATTATTAGAGTCAGATAAGACTTTTACACACTGTGTACTTCACATACGGAGATGGACGAAGACAGATGGGAACATCATTTTCGCCTTATGGCCGAGGGAAAATTACGTCCTAATCACAAAGGACACGTAGTGGTAGAAAAAATACAGACTGGTGGCACGTCTAAAGAACCGACCAATTCAATTTGTTACTCCTGTAGCACAGGCTGTAGAACTGGCAAAATCAGAATTGAAAGAAGATTATAAGGGCAGGTCTTCACCTCAAAAACAAACCAAAAAGAAGATCAAGTCTGCACCCTATCCTAAAAGGAAAGATCAACTATCATAATGGAAAACATACACGGTGACAAGTTGGCTTTGTTTCAACCACCGGAAGTCTATGTAGGGTCACAGAAAACAGAATGGTTAACATATAGACCGATCAATCAGTTGACTGAGGGTGCGGCGATTGAATTCAACATACCCGGAACTTCCACAGCTTATATTGATCTGTCAAATACATTACTGCATGTGAAATTCAAGATTGTCAAGTCAGACGGAACCAACTTAGAAAAAGATGCTCCAGTGGGTGTCACCAACATCTTACACACCATGTTTTCACAAATCAATCTCAATGTACAACAACACCCCACCAATGAAGTTGGTAACAATTACGCGTATAAAGCTTACTTAGATTTACTGATGGGTAATCCTACACAACACGATTTGGAGTGTGTGGGGTTTGAGCAAGACGATGATGATGCTCCAGATGTCACCAATCCATCGGGTGCGAATAACGGGTTGTATAAGAGAGCTAAATGGACTCCCCTAAGTAAAATGTTTGATGTCATTGGACGCCTTCATGTAGACATGTGTCAACAAGACAGGTTACTGTTGAATGGAGTACCTGTCAATATCAAATTGTGGCAAAATAAAGACGTATTTAGACTCGCCGCTGATACTGACACGGAAGCCTATAAGTTAGTGATTCAAGAAGCGAGTATAAAAGTGGCTATGGTAAAAGTAGCCCCTGAACTGATTATTGGTCAGGCCAAAACGCTCAATAACTCAGAGGCATTGTATCCCTATACAAAATCGGTGATAAAAACCTATGCCGTACCCAGCGGACAATATTCATTCATTACCGATGACCTGTTTCAAGGTGACGTTCCGAGACAGTTGATTGTGGGACTCGTGTCTTCATCAGCGGTACACGGTAAATACACCAAGAACCCATTCAACTTTCAACATTTCAATTATAATTACGCGGGATTCCTTGTGGATAGTCAGTCTACACCCTCGGCACCTTTACCAGATAATAAGAGTGACAACTATGTAAAAGCCTACCAGAGAATATATGCGGATAATTTTGAAAGACATCATCATTTGTCTAGAATAGATTTTATCTTGCTTATACGTGTTCAGGCCAGAAGGAGACTTGAATGATCGACTGTCACAGAGAGCGCATACGCGTTTGGAACTCAAATTTTCTGAGGCTCTGCCAGAAACCTGTAGTCATTGTCTATGCTCAGTTTCCAGCGCTCATGAAAATTGATGCCAGTAGAAACGTGACGTTGGAATCATGAATACAGAACAGTTGAACTATCGATTGAGACATTTGAGACATTTTGGTGGTGTTGTACCGGCAGACAAGTTACCTCGTGTGATTAAAAAGAGACCTATAGCCTATGTGGTGAACACAGATTTAGAAAAAGACCCAGGGAGACACTGGGTTGCCTTCTACTTTCCTTTGAGAGGACCAGCAGAGTTTTTCGATTCCTTGGGCCACCCTCCTGACTATTACCATAGACGGTTTAAAGATGTGTTACTGAACCATGGACGTTATTACATTTATAATAATAAACGAGTACAAATGGATGGAACAGTGACATGTGGACATTTTTGTATCTTTTATGTGGTCCACCGATGCCACGGTTGGAGTATGAAACGTATTTTAAAATCTTTTGACACTGTTTACTTGGTCTATAATGAACGACTTGTGAATCGTTTTGTGTAAATATGAAATAAAATGAGTAGAAATAAGATTTAAATGTTTGTTTTTCTTTCTTTACCTTCATAAATAACAACACAAAAGTTCAATTTCACATTTTATTGACCCCGCTGAATATAGTATGTTGGGGATTAGGGTGGTTCCCCAAACACACTTTACAATAATGGTATTTTGATAAGTACAGGTAAACATACATCATACAATTGTTTCTCAGATTTGATTCCAGTCATAAGAACACTACCAGAGTGAAAACATGTAAAATGTACAGAGTCTTTAATAAACATGGCGGCTGGAAATCGCCCCGGTTCGTAGCTTCCTTGGTAGTGTCCCACAATCTGTGTCAAGTCTAAAGGTCCTTCTACTTTGAATGAGGCGGATATAGTCTTGACGTAGATATGTCCTATCTGAACGGGCCATCCCATCTGTAATACACGAGCGTATCGTCTCACACGTAATTTTGCTTCCTTCACAGTTTTAGTTTTTCCATTCACAATCATTTTTCCATTGGAAAACAGCATACAATGACCACCTATCTTTTTACTTTTCCATTGAGCACCAGAAAATGTGTTCGGGTTGTAGATGATATTAGAACATTTTAATGTCAGTTCTGTTAGGTTGATAGCACAATTTAGATCTGTATACAAGACGATGTTGTTAATCATTATCCACCTCGGGCGGGTTCAAATTGTTCTAATATTTTAATGAATCTGGCTGCCTCAAGCCTTGTTTCTCGTCTAAGTCTTCGTATAGTCAGCCACCAGATCATTTCATCTATACACCAATATACTATGTACATGAGCCCGAACATACTGACAGTTTGCAGGACTGTAACATCTATTTATAATGCTCAAGTCCATTCTGATTGGTCGGTGATGTTTATCCAATAACATCCATGCCTGGTACCCCCACCATTTTTATATACTCACAGTCAGGTACTCACAGTCAGGTGACCATTTTTCGTGTTCGATCATGGCGTTATCATGTCTTTCCCAGTCTTTTAAAATAATACCACACCTAAAACAAACCACTTTATCCGCTGTTCCAGTGTAATAAAAACCGGCTTTAGCCAAATCATATTTGTTTGGAACCATTTGTCTTGGATAGGTGTCAAAGGTCTATAGTCTTTTATCATAATATACTAGTCCATTAGCCATGACGCGTATTGAGTCGGTAAAGTTCATAGTGTGAAGGAAATGACGATGTTCTACTCTTTTATAGTGTCTTGTTTCTATTTTAGTGAATTCTATTTATAGATTTTACGTCATTTTTTACCAGTTTTGAAAATCATTAGGGTGACACTCTGAACACTGTAATGAACCTTAAATATTCATATGATCTGCTTCTAAATAACACGGAATGACTGTGTCCAGTTCAGGACACACCCGTCCCACTTCCGGTATGTGTTCTTTCAAGAGTTGGTATTCATCTGGTCTTAAATAAAGTCCTTTTTTGGTAGGTACCACGTCCTCCTCGGGTTTCCAATACTGTCTTATGTCGACGCAAAAACTTCCTTCACTCACTGTACAATAAACGTTTCCTCCAAGATGGCTATTATAAGCCTGCTTGTCTTTAAGTCGCTGGTCCGCAAACTCTGATGCATCTACCAAATTTTTCCACCGCATCAGTGTTAAACTGATACCTTTTTTCGTTGGTTTTCCATTCAGCCATTCTCTCATGTCAACCCTGAGCTCCCCTTTCCATTCGCACACTTGAACGTAACGATCATTTCCTAGAGCAAGTTTGCATCTTTAGTTGTTTGCCATAGTTGTTTGTCGATTGCCAGACAACATATGACAACAGCCTTCGTTACACTGTCTTTTATATGCTCAAGTCCATTCTGATTGGTCAAGAATACCTAAATCGGATTGGCTGACTGCTTTTACTGGATGTTAATTATAGTAACAAACGTCATCAAATGTTGAGCGTGTCCAAACTTGTTTGATGATGAAATCTCAGCATCACTGTCGAATAAGAGAATATATCATTAAGTAAAGTTGAATTGAAAATGATGAGTATGAAATCACTATCATATGATTGCCTATTTTTAGAATAAACTTGCATTCATAATAGAGGTACTATCCTAACATCGCTAACTGAAAATGATGTTCCATGTAGGGATCTTCGGGCCCTATGTCAAAAGATATACAGCCACCATTTCTCCCATCATATATCCAATTCACAACTTTTACATTATCATGAACGTAGGTATTCCACTCTGTCATGGTAAGGATTTTGATGTTAATAACTCTGTTAATGACTTTTTGAATGTTAGAAATGATTCTTCTTTGTTTAACCACTGCTTAATAGACATTTTGGTTTTCAAGACTATCTTTCTACAAGCGTCAAATAAAGCCACTTTATACAATTCATAGTCGAGAATATATTTCAAAGATATGTATGGTTCTTCCACCATATTTCTATAAATTAAAATACAGAGATTTTCTGATAAAACATCCATAGTATTCACTATCAACAGTATTTAAATCACTCTTTGAAATTCCACGAGAGTTTTCTTCCTATGATCACAAACAATATCAACATAAAATGTCGAAATGGTGAATTTACATTGCATATATGTGTACAACTAACCAATCAAAAAATCTAAATCAGTCATGCATGAACCGCCAATCAAAAGACCTCTACGTTAACGAAAGCTTATCGCTATGAGCTTTTCAAAGCTATGAAAATGATTCAAATCGGATAACAACTAAGGGAGATAGAGTGATTTTTTTTTACTTTTGATGACGTCATTTCCGGTTCTTATCCATCATGGACTTCCGGTTAAGAGTATTCAAAGTAAAGTTCTCACTGAGCTTTCCATACCTATAAAAAATATTCAAATCGGATAACAACTAAGGAAGATAGTCATTTTTTAACATGTGATGACGTCATTTCCGGTTCTTTATTTATCATGGACTTCCGGTTAAGAAATTCAAAGTAAAGATTTCACTTAGAGCTTTCCATAGCTATAAAAAATATTCAAATCGGACAACAACTAGGAAAATTTAATATTAATATTTAGTCAATGACTAAATATTAGTGAACAAAAGGAAAATATTGATTTTTTTATGATATAACAAAAATAGATAAATAATCCATATCGAATCAATTATATATTTAGACTTGATTTGCACTAAAAAATATAAAAAAAATGAGGTCTAAAAAATCAAAATAATAATATTCGTATACTCAAATGACTAAATGTAAGAGCAGAAAAAAGAAAATATTGATTTGATATATATATATATATATATATATAAATTTTTAATTATTTTTCTAGAGTAAGTTTCTTTTATCTTTTGAAAGGAAAGTAATTGCATTGATTTCAGCGTAGTTAATTAAGTCTGCAAAAAGATCAATAATCAATTAAACCCTAATGTGTTTGTACTTGAACCATAGTAAGGCAATGTACCTAAATTCAATTCTCATGTTAATATAACAACATTTTGAATATTTTTACTAATTTCTTAATTCATAACCATGTAAGTATTTATAATGAGCTTTTATTTTAATGAGGAAACCTGCTGTGACGAGGGGCTGTATGGGTCCGTCAACCCTTAACCTAGTTCAAACGTATGTGTTTTTTTGTGTTAAAATGATCATAAATGTTTATGTGTACATGGGTGAGATTCAGAGAATTCATGTTTTCAATTAGACTTGGTATAGTTTGATAGCTAGATGTAAGTTCTTAGATGATTATATCCATGACCTTTCTCACGAATGGGAAAATAATTTAAAAAAAACACTTACACATTTTTTTGGAGGGATTTGTCCTTTCTTTCATAAAGACGGTGACTTTGAAAGCATCAGTTTGAGGTTTTTAGTGCTAGAAATTTATATTTGATTTTGGATTATTCTCTATTTCGTTTTTGAATTAAGCAATGGAAAATTATATTCAAAAAGACAGTAGTGTCGGTGAGTCTATCGATTTTATTAATAACACAGGTGTTGGTAATAGAAAACTGAAAGATGTTTCTATTATTCTTAAATATAAGTACAATGGAGATTGGTTAAGTGAATATGTGACCATTACGAGTATGGTTATGTACTCCCTTAAACATTATCCTATTAAAACTCTAAGAAATAATAGTTTCTATCAAACACCTGGTGAATTTCCATATATGATCGGTGTATTATATTCTAAGGATATTTTAAGAAAAATATTAACATTAATGTATGAAAGGGATACGGATCTGAATGAACTTACAATATATTTTCATTCAGAATCACATTCCGACGTTTATGGATGTACAAATTTTTATGCAAATAATAAGAATGAAATTCATTTATATATAGGCAGTCATTTTTCAAAATTGCATGTCATTGGTACATTAATTCATGAAGTATCACATGCACTCCTTCCACATGACTGTGATCATTCAGATATTTGGTTTAAAACATCTGTTTGTCTAATGACTTTGGCAAGATCAGTCACAGATAGGTCAAATTTGTCTTATGTGGCTGAAAAAGGACCTAATATCCTTTAAATATAAGAACAATTCATATATGAATTTCATACAGCAAAATATATAAAATATAAACGAAAAGGAATTTAAAACAAGAGGGCCATGATGGCCCTAGATCGCTCACCTGATATCATTAGGCTATGTAAAATCAAGTGACCCCTGGGGCAGAGCCAATTTTGACCCCAGGGTCATGATTTGAACAAACTGGGTAGAGGTCTATTAGCCCATGTTACATACCAAATATCTAAACTCCAGACCTTGTGGTTTTTGAGAAGAAATTTTTCTAGATTTTTTTCCAAAATAAGTCTATGTAAAATCAAGTGATCCCTGGGGAGGGGCCAATATTTTCACCAAATATCTAAATGCCAGGCCATGTGTTTTCTAGTTTCCTAAAAAGAAGAATTTTCAAGTTATTTCTATATTAGCCTATGTAAAATCAGGTGACCCCTGGGGCGGGGCCAAATTTGACCCCAGGGGCATGATTTGAACAAACTTGGTAGTGATCTACTAGACAATGCTGCACACCAAATATCTAAACCCTAGGCCTTGTGGTTTCTGAGAAGATTTTCAAGTTTTTCTATATTAGCCTATGTTAAATCAAGTGACCCCTGGGGTGGGGCCAATTTTGACCCCAGGGTCATAATTTGAACAATTTTGGTAGAGAGTCATAAGATCATGCTACATACCAAATATCTAAACTCCAGGCCTTGTGGTTTCTGAGAAGAAGATTTTTTCAAGTATTTCCTATATTAGCTTATGTTAAATCAAGTGACCCCTGGGGCAGGGCCAAATTTGACCCCAGGGCCATGATTTGAACAAATTTGGTTGTGATCTACTAGACAGTGCTGCACACCAAATATCTAAACCCCGGGCCTTGTGGTTTCTGAGAAGAAGATTTTTCAAGTTTTTCCTATATTAGCATATGTTAAATCAAGTGACCCCTGGGGCGGGGCCAATTTTGACCCCAGGGTCATGATTTGAACAAACTTGGTAGAGATCCACAAGACAATGCTACACACCAAATATCTTAACTCTATGCCTTGTGGTTTCTGAGAAGAAGATTTTTCAAGGTTTTTTCCTATAGTAGCCTATGTTAAATCAAGTGACACCTGGGGCGGGGCCAATTTTGACCCCAGGGTCATAATTTTTACAATCTTGGTAGAGAGTCATAAGATCATGCTACATACCAAAAATCAAAAGGCTAGGACTTGTGGTTTCTGAGAAGAAGATTTTTTCAAGTATTTCCTATATTAGCCTATGTAAAATCAGGTGACCCCTGGGGCGGGACCAATTTTGACCCTAGGGCCATGATTTGAACAAACTTCGTAGTAATAACTGCACACCAAATATCTAAACTCCAGGCCTTGTGGTTTCTGAGAAAAGATTTTTTCAATTTTCCTATATTAGCCTATGTAAATCAGTGACCCCTGGGGCGGGGCCAATTTTGACCCCAGGGTCATAATTTGAACAATCTTGGTAGAGAGTCATAAGATCATGCTACATACCAAAAATCAAAAGGCTAGGCCTTGTGGTTTCGGAGAAGAAGATTTTTTCAAGTTTTTCCTATATTAGCCTATGTTAAATCAAGTGACCCCTGGGGCGGGGTCAATTTTGACCCCAGGGCCATAATTTGAACAATCTTGGTAGAGAGTCATAAGATCATGCTACATACCAAAAATCAAAAGGCTAGGCCTTGTGGTTTCGGAGAAGAAGATTTTTAAAATTTTCATTTTTAAAATCTATTTTTAGCTCCTGTGACCTAGATTTTTGACCAATCAAAATAATTTTAACAACTTTGGAAAAGGGCCCCATAATGAACATTCCAGTGAAGTTTTATCAAAATCCAGTGAGTAGTTTAGAAGGAGATGTCGTTTGAAGCAAAATGTTGACGGACGACGGACGGACGGACGACGGACGGACGGACGACGGACGAAGACCGGTCACAATAGCTCACCTTGAGCCTCTGGCTCAGGTGAGCTAAAAATAAACAAAAAAAATAATATATATATATATATATATATATATATACCAAACTTATCTTTCAAAACACCATGTGATTCTGTGATGCAAAAACGTTTCAATCAACATCTTCGAGAACAACTCAAAAACATCTACAACAATGACAAATAAAGGTAAGTCATTCATAAGTCAAATATCTTACCTGACTAGCATCCTTTGCATGGATAAGCCGTCACAATGACATACTTTTTAAAATGTTTTTGTTCATATATCACTGCGATTGATCTAGTAGACAGTTTTGAATATCCCAGGTAACCAATGTCAAAATCAAAAGACTTTGTCATTGAAAATCTTTTTCCTGTCGTATCTATATGATCTGGATCATATAAACAAGAAAATATTGCTTTAAGCATCGTCTTTTTATTGAAAAATACAGATGCATCTGGGCAATTACCATACAAATGTTTCTGAAAAGCATGGTCGGAAATTATGACTTGCATGACGCCAAATGATTTTTTTCACACATTCTAAAGAATGATGAATGTTTGTTGTAAAATTTAAATTCATTGTTTCTTTCTCTGATTGGTTGAAATGGCGTCATCTATAGCTTTTTTCATTGGTTGTGTATTTCGAGTCCAGACAAGGAAGAAATCATTGGTTCATGTCTAATTTGATATACAGTTTATGCTATTTTTAAGAAATGACACCTTCTGATTGGTTGTTTCCATTTAGACATAACGTCATAGTTATTTCAAGAAATCGACCACTTGTTTATTACAGCATGTTTTAGATTTCGCGTGCCACTTCATGTTCATACCGAATATCCGGTGTTGGGGTAAAGTTAATCACTTTTACAGCAGGGTTCCCATGAACACAGAGTACGTTCTCACGCTTTGGACTAAAATAGAGACCGGAAACAGTTTGACCAAAAATGGAAAACATATTAGAGTAGTTACCGGAAATGTATTCATTTTCTTGGTAGATAGGGAACTGTTCACATCGTAAGTGTTTCTCTTTGAAAATAATATGTCATTTTATTTTGACTTATGTATTTATTGAGTTTT
Source organism: Solen grandis (assembly GCA_021229015.1). NCBI lineage: Eukaryota > Metazoa > Mollusca > Bivalvia > Adapedonta > Solenidae > Solen > Solen grandis. The sequence goes on along the minus strand of JAIFHC010000353.1, from coordinate 4,962 downwards.
TCTTATTTTCTATATTGGATATTTATACATTTATTCACACTTATTTTAATGTATTTGGTTCCTTTTTATTTTAAAGTATTAATTTTACCCATTGTATTTTCTATTTGTTGCTGCCATTTTTCTCTCATACGGTGTTTGAATTGTCCATTGTACACCATGTGTCTCCGCCTAAGACTTGACCCTCAATCTCCTTAGCCCTAGGTCAAATGTACAACTCTGTACATTGATGTCATTTCTAACTATAGATCATGATGTCATTCTAAATATAGATCAGGATGTCATTCTAATTATAGATCATGACGTCACTCCTGCGCATGCGCAGTCTTGGGTGTAAAGACACATACATACTACTATGGCCAGTGAACCCATGGATTGTGTTGATCGCATATCGCAAAAAAAATCTACAAATATTACGACGTTCGAGTTTCCACGTTTAATCCCTGGTCATCACAGACAGAACCAAACAAGTATCATTTAGCCAACGGGATTCTATTATTCCGGGTACAGTGACAAAGTAATTTGTTTTTCTTGTCACGTAGAACTCAGTAAGTGGGAGAAAACGGACAATCCCTGGGAAGAGCACCATAAGCATTCGACAACACAGCCCACGTTGTGATAATAAACTCCGATTTTGTGTATGCCGAGGCTTTTATACAAATGTCTTGGTGGTGGTGTTAAACACCAATGTTATGGGTGTGAGGTAGACCACCCATCACAAGTTCAGCATTCGTGCATCATGTACGATACTCAAGAACATATCGAGATGTACTTTGATTTGTTGGTCAGTGCAGTTAATAAAGATCTGATTGTTCTATCTTGGAGTGAGATTGTAGATTGTCTCAACATATGTCCTGAAATTCTGGCAATACAGAAACTGACAATATATGATAAAGACTGGTTGGGGTTCAATGAAAACTGATCAGTGGCAAACAAAAATGAAGAAGATGGTGCTGACTATTGTACATCTAGAAAATATGTTGTTCTATAGCGCTAAACAAAGTAATTTTACACGATATGTCAGTAACTGTATTACTCAACTATGTCATACTTTATGTAGAAAAGTAATTGTGTAATCACCATGTTTGTTAATTATTATTATGTAATAAATGTTTATTTTGTTGTATGTGTACATCTACATAAAACATGATTTTCTTACTGATGTAAATGTAATTTAATTGTATTTATGTTGTTCCACAATATGCTCATGTAAATAAATATTTAATATCAAAGTTGAATAACCAGAAAGTTGAGATGGTTTTAATAGCTTATTGTTAGTGTGGTGTTCTCGGTGACCACAAACCGTGCGAGGCAATTTTAATTCTTAAACCAGCACGAGTCAGCACACCAGTGTAAAACATTCCACCATACGTGATCAGTGAACCATAACTCATACCTGTGTACATTACAGATACTCTCAAACATCTGTTATGGTCAGTATGCCATTATAAGCGGGAGAAAGGGAACCTAAAACAGCGTACACTGACAGATATTACAAATTCAATGTTCAAAATAAAATAAAATGTACTTTAATTTTCATGTTTAGTTATGGATAAGCAACAGAAAGAGTCTATTCTACAGAAATATTACTATAATACAAATAAGCCTGGTGCATTTACAGGCCCTCAAAAGCTTTACAGAATTTTGAAGAAAAAATATGCCAGGGTATTTACACATTTTATCAAGAAATGGTTAAAAATCAAGACAACTATTCCCTATCACGAGAACCACGACACAAATTCAAAACGGCAAGAGTTGTGGCATCATCCATTGACGAACAATTTGATGCTGATTTAACTTCAGTGGAAAACTTGAAGAAATATAATGATGGTGTGCGATTTTTGTTATTTGCAATTGACATATTTAGTCGTTATCTATGGATAAAGCCTTTACATGACAAAACAGCCAAATCTATTTTACATGTTGTACAGATGGATGAGACAAGAGAGATCATATCGATATATTGATGAGCTACAAAATATAGTTGACAATTATAATGCATCACCACATAGGAGTTTAGATGTGAACAAACAAAATGAGGCGGATTTATTTTATTACATGTACCTTAGAATACCGAAAAACATCCAACGAAAAATACCGTTTCAATTCAAGAAAGGTGACCTGGTTCGTATTTCTCATTTAAAACATCCCTTTCAAAGATCCTACCATGTACAGTTTACTAGGGAAGTATTCAAAATAAATCAGTATAAAGATGGAATTCCCATGTATGCGTTGGATGACTTAAAACACGAAGTGATTTCTGGATTGTTTTATAACTCAGAGCTACAAAAAGTAGAAAGAGACGAAAACAGTTTATGGTTTATTGATAAAATTTTAAGGAAAAGAAAACGTGCTGGAAAAATGGAGTATTTCGTATCGTGGGATGGTTTCCCATTCTCATTTAATTCTTGGTTTTTGAGTGAAGAAGTTAAAAAATCATGATTGTGTATCTAAAGAGTGACGAAAGCAATGACTATTTTCCCAACAACAAACCCTGGCATTTTTAAAGTACATTTAAAAACACCACAAATATTTGAAGGAAAATGGAAAGTGGCATTGATAGTATTTCATGCCTCTGCTTCAAAAGTCTTTATTGTCACATCAGTTATTTTCACTGGCGACGCAGCGGTTTCAGCCGATTTCATGATGGGTTGATTTTCTGGTGAGAAACTGACAAACCGGATAAACTTCTCGTGTTCAGTCTGAATTTGTCCACTTAAGTATCTAGTAGGCGTAGCTTTCGCTCTGGTAACCTCACTTACGATGTGGATGAAGCCTGTTATGGCTTCATCGTCCAGGTTACGTTTCGCCATTGTTGTGCCTTAGGTTGTGATGCGGTTATTTGTTATGGTCACGTGACTAATCACACTAGACTTAAAAAATGTACTTATAGACAAAAATGTTGCAAAAAATATGGATTATAATTAAGAAACATAAATTCAACGAATGAAATTATATCTTGAGGTTTTCTACGAACATCTTTAGAAATAAGATGGAAATATCAAAGGCACTTTTTTTGTGCTTCATTTTTTATGTATGTATTCATACGCATTATGGCGGGAAACCAATCGCACTATCTCGGCCCTATCTGCATCCCAAATATACAACCCTGCACACAACAACAATCGGATTACTTCAACTTTGTCGTTCTACCATGCGAGAATCTCATTTTGCGGGCAAAAAAAAGAACCAAGTAGTGATCTAATGCAAGATATATTTTTAACAATAAACATATTTATGCACATTCAAAAACACATTTTCTCGTTCCAATCAGTGTGCTTTATCTAAAAAATATTAATCTTTTACATGAAATGCTATAGATGTCATTGTTCTATGTTAGTTTTTTAAAAATATTTTTTTGTTTTATATAAATAGTTTAACTTACATAAATAACAAAAAAAAAATGCTTTTCAGAAGCAAATTTATCCTTTATGTTTACAAAGGCATCTAAAAGTTACTTATACAATATAAATATTAACATAGTACTACTGAGAAGAATAAGACTCAGTTATCTTGCCTATCAAGACTAGAAAAAGACGCATGAATTCAACTTAATACCTTTCAAAATTCTGGTATCATTTGCTTTGATTGGTAAAAATTCAATTTAAATTTGAAGAAATTTCAGAACAAGAAAAATTTAGTTTTTACTATTAGTTAAAATGATTTTCATCTTTTGTACCACACTTCCATAAGATTTGATTAAAGATAATTTAAATTAATTTAAAAAAAGTTTTCTAAAGAGAATAAACGTTTCTAAGCATGTCTTTTTGGTCTTCTTTACAGATACAGAGCCTATGAGACATTATACCATGTTCCAAAATTAGTAATACACTTCAGTTTCTTTTGGATAACATGTTTGTACACCATCAGGACACTATGGATACCTCAGCAACTTTTCTAGATTTAGAATTTTCTATAGAAAAAAGTGTAATCACATCTTAAATTTAAAATAAGGTAGATTTTAATTTCAAAATGGTTAACTTCCCCCAGCTGGATAAAGACGTTCCAAAAGCCATATTTTTTTATGCTTCTATTTCTCACAAATTTTGATTCTCTAGAGCTTGTAGCAAAGTTGATGATAAAAGAAAACGTTTTAATGGAAAAGCTGCTTAATGAAACCTACAGGTATCACTAACTTTGTAAAGCTTTTGCAAAATTTAACTACAGAATATAACCTCATGAGCAAATACAACATTAATGTAATTTAAAGACGCTCATAACACAAGGTATTTCCCACCTGGAGTTTTATAGCAATGTGATAGACAAGCTTTTGGAAAAAGGAAGGCATTAAATGCATATAAGGGTTAAATTGTTCATTTCATACAAAAGAAATATCTATACATACATATAACATGAATAAGGGATATATTAATGTTAATAACAGCATTTCTATAAATTACAATCAATGCAATGCCAAACATAATATATGCCAGTAGTTATTTAAACAATTTAGGCAGGCTTGTTCCTGAGAAGAAAATGCTACAATTGAGTACGTGTTGACTTGAGTATACTAACAGTAACACTAACAAACAGCATAACAAATGATCTATGAGTTAGTTTTAACACAGCAATCGACAGTTTTAATCCTGATCAGACATTGCTTTTGCAAGATTTTTTTTTTTATTCAGAATCTCAAAGCTAGTGAATGAAATCGCAATGTGTCAAAAATCACGATTCCAAGAGAGACACTGAGTATCTTTGTCTGACGTTATTTGGACGCAGCCAGTAAAGGGTTAAGTATTTGATGTCTTCATTTGTTTTCCAGTTCCTTCCATTCTGGAAAAAGCTGGGGGAATCAAATGAAGGCATTAAATGTCAAAGAGTAATTCAGTTGTGCCCATTCTTCTTTAGTTTTGACACCATAGATAACTTGGTAGGTGATGTGATTTAAATCATTTTAATTTGTTGGTGATAACTGATAGATATATCTGCAAATAAATGGTCTGTGATCAGCTGAACTAAAAC